>NW_010586579.1:17872-34008 GCF_000705375.1 Tinamus guttatus | reverse complement strand
TGGAGAGCAGCTCTGCGGGGAAAGACCTGGGTGTCATGGTGGATGACAAGTTGATCATGAGGCAGCAGTGTGCCCTCGTGGCCAAGAAGGCCAATGGGATCCTGGGGTGCATTAAGAAGAGTGTCTCCAGCAGGTCGAGGGAGGTGATCCTGCCCCTCTACTCAGCCCTGGTGAGGCCGCATCTGGAGTACTGTGTCCAGTTCTGGGCTCCACAGTACAAGAGGGATGTGGAGCTGCTGGAGAGAGTCCAGCGCAGGGCTACAAGGATGATCAGGGGCCTGGAACATCTGCCCTATGAGGAGAGGCTGAGGGAGCTGGGCCTTTTCAACCTGGAGAAGAGAAGGCTGAGAGGGGATCTAATCAGTGTCTATAAGTACCTCAAGGGAGGGAGTGCAGAGGATGGTGCAGGTCTCTTTTCAGTGGTGGCCACTGACAGAACTAGAGGTAATGGCCACAAACTGAAGCACCAAAAGTTCCACAGGAACTTAAGGAAAATTTTTTTAGCAGTGAGGGTGACAGAGCACTGGAACAGGCTGCCCAGAGAGGTTGTGGAGTCTCCTTCTCTGGAGGTCTTCAAAACCTGCTTGGATGTGGTCCTGTGCCACGTGCTCTAGGTGACCCTGAGTGTGCAGAAGGGTTGGACTAGATGACCTCTAGAGGTCCCTTCCAACCTTAAGCATTCTATGAAAGCAACTAGGGGAGTGGTGAGGTTGAGAAATGCTCTTGGACTGTAAAATTTGAGGTTATATCAGAGGACATAATTCTGCTCACATCTTGGCATTTAGAAGGTGATTAGTTAACATTTACTTCTATTACAAGATGAATGGTGGGGCGTCCCTGTTGTGCTATGGGAAACCACTGGTCCTGTGCACTCAAGCAGGATAGCATACCATGGCCCAGGAGCAGCCTCCTTTAGGAACAAAAGTATTAAGAGATGGTTTATGCCTTGGATTTTCTCCCGTAGGACATGCAGGTGCAGACCCAGCCAGAAAGACTGCTGGCCCAGGCCGCCAAACTTCCTAGTGCCATAAGCTATGGGTGATGAGGAGGCAACGTGCCCTTCCCCACTGTTACCGCTCACAGATTTTGTGCCTGAAGGGAGAAAGAAGAAGGCAGTGTTTTTAAATAGCACATTACATGGTTTTGTGTGTGTGTGTGTGCTTGCACATGTGTGGAGAGTGCAGGCATCTTTGAGTTTTGGGGACAAAGGTGATCATCTCTAATTAAAATAACTGCACTTGTGCGAATACGATTAGAAAATGGTTAAATAAAGCAGGAGCCAGTCTACATAGAAGACTGACTGCTCATGTTTAAGAAGTAAATGTAGTCCCTAGGCAGCCCATCTAATATACACATGTCTCTGAAGCATAAGAGAAGTAAAACAATTTCCATCTTGCCCTGGTTCATTACGTTAGGGGACCTTGAGAACAGGAAATGGCATCTAGAAATGTGGAGCTCTCCAAAAGACAGACTTACCCATTAAAGTCAATGAAATGATTTCTGACTTCATAATAAAGCCCTTTGCATAATTCTTCCGCTATTTATACATCTCATAAAGATTCAGCATGCACAGAAGAAAGGCAAAAGAGGAGAGAGGGGGGTACGCCTGGAGGAAAAGGAAAAAAAAAATTAATCAGATGACTTGTAGGCTGGGGACCTGACAATGAGTGTACCCTGTCCTAGAAAAGAAATGGTTGAAACCGCATCATATTTTTTTCAGTAGTGCAGATGAGAGATGGTGTGTTGTATTACATTTCTATAGTTCATATTGCATTTTCTCCCTCTGCTGGCAGTTGGATACATCAAGGTTGTAACTAATAGAAAACAAAACCCTTAAAAGGCTGAAGTGTTTAGGAATCTTGAACCTCTGTGGCATGTGCTGAAAAATTAGGTCATATCATCCTTTAGCTCAATTAGTCCTGGAAATGGATGTACAGATCAAAGTAATCTGTTATACTCTTGTAGAGGATTTTAAGAAAAAAAATGCAGTCCTCTTTGTTTTAGATGGACAGCAAAAATTCTCTTTTCTTAATGTTATAATAAATATAGCTGCCTACAAAATCAAACTTGGAAGCTATTTATAATTTTTGTAAGAACTATTTCATGTCTGTGTTTTCAGAAGCAGTACTTCCTGACTTTTCATTGTGATGTCTGGATTCTTCCTTTTATTTTATCCTCCTTTTGAACATATTTCTATGACATACAGACCTAGAGGGAAAACATTACTAAAGCAGTCAAGTGAAAAAGATTCTACCCTAGGTAGAAAGAACTACCACTAAAGATTAACTTTGTTCAATGAAATTCTGTAAAATATGTTTCTAAATTTATGTAAACTAGCAGTAAGTATTTATTAATAGTACTGCCCTGTATTAAATAAAAAATGGTACAGATTTAAAAAGCTCAGCAAATAATAATAAAAAAAATCCTTTTCTTCAGCACAGATACTACTTTCTGACCCGAGACACTGAGGTGTTAACCTTGTAAATAATGTTGATTATAATGGCTACTAACCATAAACAATAAATATTGGAAATATGTATCATTTTCATGGCAATGATTATATATTCTCTGTGAGGAATCGGAATCAGCAGTACTGAATTAATAACCTTAAGCCTCTTAACTATTCTTTGAGATACCATAGTAAGTATTATACCCTTTTTATGATTGAATAAACTGATCCACGAAGAAGTTTTTTCAGCAGTATCTAGGAGTCTTGATTTCTAATCCTTCTTTTATTGAGACATATATCTTACTAAAAGCAGGTAGAAATTTTTGGATGTTGAAGGGATGTATTCAGAGCATTAGTTAGTTAGACACAGAAGGGACTTGTGTTTAGCTGGCATTTAGTTGGGGGAAAATGCTGACAGATGCTAAGGAATATTCAGGTTAAACAAAGACATCTGCAAGGAGTGGCGATGCTGAGGAGAGTTCTGCAGTCAGCAACAAATAAAAACTGAATTCAGGCTGCCGTGGCAGGCGCAGGATGGAAATAGGGCTCTTCTGCTATGCCGTGGCTCAGTTGAAGGGGTCAAGTAAAAGTACAGAAAGTGTTCAAATAGGGAAGGCTTAAAAACACAGTAATAATACCAGTAATAATAATGCTTGGAGCAGGAGTCATTTGGATTGTATGGCTGTGTCCTATAGTCTGCCAAGGCTCCATCTATGGGGGGATGCTTCTTCATCATGGGCTGCTTCAGCACTAGTTGCAATTTCTCCATGAAGTTTCACTGGCATGTGCATCTTTGCTCAAGAACAGTACAACATCTGTTGACTCTCTGCCATGGTGAGTACCAATGCCAGTGCAGCTCCTTGTTCTAGTTAATTGCACTGCACTCAGAAAAGTGAGCATCTTGTGTTACTTTACTGAGGAGTAAGCTTTATTATGAGATAAGATTTAAAGACTGGCGAAGAACTGTGTATAAAATATGAGTAAGTAGTAGTGGATGGGGAAGGGTTACAAATAAGTTTAAGCACCTTGGAGTTGTGAAGGTCGTGTGTAACAGCAATGAATACCCTTCACTCTCTCAGACTCCGGCTGTGCCCACAGCTTGCCTGAATGGCACAACGTGGAGAGTTCATAGAACTACTACATCCTTCCTGTCCTATTGCTGAAGTGGCTCCTTTGCTTTAGCCTCTTAAAATGTTTTCTTCTTCCTTTTCCTGCACTGTTTTTTCCCTGTGATTGGGCATGGTGTCATCATCCGCACCATTCCTTTTTTTCCTTGTGAAGATCTAAAATTACTGTTTCTATTGCTCAATTAAATTAACATCATGCTGACTCTTTCTATTATAGTTTTCTGAGTACACACTGCTAAAATATTATGTATCATGTCATGAGAAATATTAAGTGCACACTCTTTTTTCCTTGATTTGTTATTATTCTCTTTGGGAACCTCAAGTAAAGTTCATAAATAATATGACAGTGAGGAAGGGCAGGAAGAGGTTCCCAGAATGAATTTAATCCATCAGACAATGGAATATTGTTACGAGTGTGTAGATAAATTCTACGCATCAAACAGTAAGGGAGAAAAAAAAGAAGAGTCTAAGAAAAGCTTCTTAAGTTGTGTACAGAAGCTTCTGTGCATTTTTCCACAAAACTTAATGGGAAAATGTGTAGCAGAACAAGCTGGAAGATAAGAGATGACCAGGTCTGGCCTGGACTGTGACTTTTAGGGGGGAAAAAAAACCAAAACAAAAACAAAAAACAAAATGAAACCTTACTAAGGTGATCAGGAGTGTTTTCTGAATGAGTGCTTCGATGACTGCCAAGATACTTTAAACATCACATAGATATTTCTTTTCTCTTAAATTACCAGAATAAAATATGTAAGAAGGTTGTTCATAGTGAACTACTGCTATTTTTGTAGCTTATATTGTCAGTCCTCTCTGTGGAAGGGGCAGATGTTTTGGCTCTAATTTTAGGACCACTCTAAGCAGTCATTAAAGGCTGCATTAATGGGCCCCAGCTTTTTGAAACGCAGGTCCCTTCCAACCTCAACCATTCTGTGAGAGATCTTAGTGTGAATATTTGTCTCTGTAGTCTTTTTTTGGGTCAAGGTCACCTCCTCAGGCTTCAGCACTGTTCCCTTCCCAGCTGAAGGCAAAGCTTGGTAATTGAGCAAGGCCAAAGCTCAAGCTCAAATAATTGAACAGAGGGAAGATCTGAACTGTTATCTTGATATTGCGTATCTAAGGTAAAGTGTTTCCTGAATCATCTGTTTACCTGTTGCACTCTTTGATTTACTTTTCCAGTCCTCATAGAGTATGTCAAAACAGCATGAATTCGTTATGTTTCTTGGGTTGCACATGGAAAGGATATCCTGCATGAACATTGAAGATTATCTCTGAATTGACTTCAGCAGCTGGTAATATGGTTACTACTGCCATCTCCAGATAAAATCACTGCTGCTAGCAGCAGTGATAGTATTCTGTAGTAAAAAAATATATATATTGAAATTGGTAAGAATGAAATGCTGATTTGAATAGCATGTTACTGTGATAGGATCAACCTTGCAGGATATTGAATGACTTCAGCTTCCACTGGACTTTGTGACATTTGAGATTTCAGCAGTTCTTAACGTCCAGCTTTTACAAAGAATTTATTTTTTTCTTTTCATTACTGTTTGATAGAGATGTGTCTATGGTTCTAGGCTTTTTGTTTGTTTTCCTCTCCGCAGAGCTGGATTAAGGACATGACAAGATTACCTTTGTCTAGGAACGTGTCCTCATTCTATGCCCTGTCAAATGTAGGCTTCACGCATGGGCCAGCCATTTGCTCGGGTTTCCTTTGTGAAAAGTATGTCAGCAACAGAGTATGATATGCAGCATCCTGTAATTTGGAGGTGGTGTAAATGACAACAGCTAGAAGATGCGCAGTTACGTGTGAATTAACAGGGATTCAACAACTAGTATGAAAGCTTCAAGCACACACTGAGCCATTTTTTAAAATGTTTTTTAGAAAAGCAGATAAGGGTAACTTGCAAAGCAACCTCTTGATTGATCAGAAAGGTCTTCCACCTCTCTGTACTTTTTGAGGAACAATGTGATAAGTAACACTTGAATAGCATTAAAGAGGACAATTTAGTTATACCTATTAAGCTATGCGTGTATGTATGACTAGCATAGTCAGTACGTAAGTGCTATTAAAAGAAAATATATTTGTGCATATTGTTGCAAGCACCTTACAATGCTCCTTACTCTTCAGTTTTCTACAGGGACAAGGCCATCCTCCTTCCCTGAATGTTAGCCATTTTGGAGCAAAGAGCAAATGATCAACACAAAGTTCCAAAGTATGGAAGATTTTTCTAAGCTGATCATATATGCCCATTTAAAAAAAAATCTTATTTATATTATTTTTGTCTCTTGATTTAAAAAAAAACCCTATATATGTATCTCCTCCAAAATGTGTACCAGTTGTGCCCTAAAAATGTACACGCACTTCCTCAAGTAGCTAATTGTACCAATGAGAATGCAGTCTGTCAGTTACTTAAATTTTTACAGAAAAAAACTACGTTTTGCTGGTACACTAAATGTCTGCTCTGGTAGATGGATCTAATTTCCTTTCAAGCACTTGAAAAATGGGCCACTAATTCACAGGTGTGTTTTTTTAGCTTGGTTTTCTTGGCTAGCTCTAAAGAATTTAGTAGCTGAAAGGGCAAAAAAGCTTGGAGGGAGGGCAGAAAATTAGAGGTAGATGTTGATCCCCTCCTTTTTTATGTCTCTGTGCACTGCCATACGTTAATAGTGTTCTCTTGTGAATTATGGTGGAGCGAATGTTCATGCTGACCCAGCAATTCATCTATTGTGTGTGCCTGACAGCCTGGGTCCTAATGGCTTTTTGCACTATTAACACATCACAAAATGCAAAGACACGCTAATGCGTTTTCAATGCGTTTTGACTATGTGCATCTATTGGGCGTGCAGGATGTTGTAGCAGATGGTATTCGTGTAAATATAAAGTACTTTTAATGTAAAGAAAGAGGAAAAAATGTCACCTCACCAGGAACTTGTAAAGTACAAGAACTTTCTCCTTTCTTAAGCCAACTTGGTTCTCAGCCTCCAGAGCCACCAGGTCCGAGCAGAGCTCGGGGGAACTCATCCCTAGTCTCGCCGGGCTCTGCCTCTGCCTTTGATGGCAGATGATTTGGACTTTTATAGGAAAAAATAATGTTTCATCTTTTACTGCACAATATATGTTGTCAAGAACATGGGAGATGTCTCACTTGAAAAAGCTATCGATTTACCTTGGGGGGGGGGAGGGGAAACTAAAATGAAAAAGAGAACAAGAGAAAGAAGGAAGCATTAGGAAGGATGTGAGGAAAGCAGCAGGAGACTGTTTAAATATTCCCCTGTAGGAATAAACTGAAAATGATAGTCGCTACTTAGCATGTTCATCTTTTAATTCACTTCCATTAGCTTTCCCCTTTTCTCCTTTATCAGCTCTAGCCTGCCATGTTTTTTGCTTATGGTCTACACTCTTCTATACACATATGCTCCATCTTCATTCCAAATTCAATGTTTTTCTGCTATGACCCTTGTCAGGAACATTTTGCTTGTGTGCTGCATAGCAGCCCAATTCAGTGTGGTACCGTAGTGTGCACACAATGAAGTGCAGGCAGAACTTCAGATCTTCACCATGGGATGTTCATGCTACATCAGAAGAGGACAGGAAGTTCTGAGAAATTGGTAGAATACAACGGTGGAATACAAATATGCATTATGCAAAGCATATATGATTCAACCAATGTTGTTGCTTTTCCTGTTGGTATTTTTTTTTCCACACAGCTGCTAGAAATAAAACATGTAAAATGTTATCAGTGAGTCAATGCATTATTGACTTAAATTCTTCAATTTATTTTTGAATGAATTTCCAAACAAGACTGAAGCATTATTGAGAAATGTCTACAGAAAATAATGTGTGACCTACAGAATGCTTAAAATCACTTATAGAAATTCCATATTGTAGTAGGTGGCAAAATACATCATGTGATGTAGCGCATATTGTCTTTCAGAATGAATTAATGAAAATTCAAATTTGAAAACAAAAGTTACCAGTAGAAATTCTTACATGTAAATTAAGTAAAGAATTGATTATCTAATTCTGGGACTGTAAGATAGACATACTGCTTTTTATAAATAGCTGTGAAGTGAAAAGTTAATAGTGAATATACTTTACATAGTGAATAAATGCAATGAAGTGGCCAAATCAGGCCAACTGATTTTGGCATATTGCTCTTGCATTTCTATCCGAGTTCTAAAAGGAAAAGTGAAGCCCAAGAAAGAGAAATCAATGTTCTCAGATACAATGTGGGATGAAATTAAAGCAGAAGATTCCTCCTGATTCTTCTGGAATATAATATATTTTATGCTATGGAACTTTTATGTTATGAAAAGAGAAAGAAAAAAAAGGAGGGAGGGGTGTTTAGGAAAGTCTGTCTGGTTTTGGTTGTTCTACTTCTCCAAAAGAGAAGTAACCCAGGGTTTTCATGGGGTTTAGAAGAGGTTAGAATCCGCACCTTCCTACAGTATTAGGTTGTGTTTCAGTGGTATGCAATATGTTCAGGTATCTTATGTTACTTCTGTCAACTCATTAAGCCACTTGTTCAAAGGTAAACACATTTAAAAGGAAATCTAGATAAGCTTCCCTGTTTGGCATCTATGAAAAGTAGTTTAATGCTATATTGTTCAAACCACAAGCAATTACATTCTGCTTCTGTCCTTACCCTTGGTTACAATCATAGCCAATTTTGGGATTTCAGACAATTTAGTAAGGTTCCTCCACAATTTCCTCTCCCTCCCCCTCTCCCTCCCCACTGTCTTTGCAATGTGGACTTCTTGCAAATTACATTGGAACAAATAAATTCTACTTTGGTAGGATAAAGGAAACAAAAGGCGCAAAGGACACTTCATTGGCAAGAGTAAATACGTTGTTATTTGCATTAAATGGTTGGTCTCCTTGGCTGAGACCTGTGCATTTGCAGGGAACACAACAAGGGTGAAGGAAGACTGTCACCTTCTGCAAGCCCCCAGCCTGGGAATTACTTTTTGCCCTGACTGCAAAGAGAAACATCACAGAGCTGATGGAGAGGAAAAACACAATCAGAAAGAACGTATGGGAAGGCACAGTTATAGTGATCCAGTTCATTTACTGGATAGCGGTGCCTTTAATGAACAGGGAAGGGGATGGTGAAGGAGCAGGATCAAACAAGGGAGCTGCGTCCTGTGTGCACCCGCTTTCTTAATTTCCCCTGAGGGCAATGAGGTTGTTTGCTGTATCCATAAGTCAGCTCTGGCCTCTAAACAGTTGCAAGGGCTCTGCCAAAGACCCAAGAGATTGACCCGTATTTTGTGGCGCAATATAGCCTTTATCATTACAGTAAATAAGGCATCTGCACCACCTGCATTTATGGCAGTTGAATTGCTCTGGGGAAGCAAGTGTCTCTGTTGACTATGTGAAAAGGATAGAAAAACTGGCCTCCTGAAGAAGGTGGCTAAAGCAAAGGTTATCCTCATCTCTCTAGTACACCTTCCTCTTATTCCATTTCCTACTGTATTTCAAACTAGAAATATTTTCTCTAGGCTACTCCCTTAAGAAAATTGCATTTGAAGACTGCCACAGAGGAAAAAATCTCTGAAGACTGATGCACAGTATTAGTTTTTTATCCTCGTTATTTTTTACTTGCCTTGCCTTATTTTTATAGTTCTGCATTTCTTCTTCCTCACCAGATTGTTTATACTTAGAAAGAAATAAGCCCTCTGCTTGTTGCATAGTCAGTTCTCTTTACATTTTTCTTAAGCTAACATTGGTTTCTGTTGTCCTTTTCCATGTTTAGACATAGCCAGGATAAATTTCAATGACAGCCTTTCCAACTGTTTCTAAATATTTCTCGCTTCTCTTGTAGACAAATTTCCATATGTTACAAAATCCGAATCAGAATTCCATAACACGTTTTCCCCCAGCTCTCGTTGCAAAAGCAAAGGGGTTCAGCTTGCTCAGGTGCAGTTCCATTGCAATGCCCCTGGCACTGGCGAATCTGTTGGCTGTGGGAGGATGGTGGAGCAAGCCACCCACGGGCACCTGCTCCACCAGCAGACCAAGAGGCTCGCCAGCGCCATGCTCGCGTGGAAGGCACCTGCTCCAGGCGGGAGCCGGGAGGAGGGATGGCTCAGCTGGGAGATGAGATCATTCGCTTCCCCCTCATGCCTTGCTTCTGGGCATCTTTCAGGGCACAGACCTTGCGATGATGACCCTTGGGGGTGATTACTGGGTTAGCATTAGCTAAGCTTACTCCTTAGTTATCTCTTGGGTTAGTTACAGTTTTGTGAGGTTTGCTGAGAAGTTGTTATTCTTGGCCTCCCAAACATACAGAGCTCTCTGAAGCTGGGATCCTTTCAACGGTGTACTGACCTTAGCCAAGGGTTCTGCATGGTCCAAAGGATGGCTGGGAGGGTATCATGGGCTATGTATTAAAATCCTAAACCTGCAGCTATTTCACAAGACCTACCTGATACCCTCTCACTTTGCCCCCTTTTATGCTATTCCTACTGTTAAGACTTTTTAAGACTGCACGCAGTCTTAAAAAATGTCCATTTTTGCTCTGTGAATCTGCAGCCTTGAGTCATGTTTGACTGTGGGCCATGATGACTTTTCCTGCCTCAAAGAACACATCTGTACTTTCATGTCCTTTGGTTAAAACCACGCTGCTGTTGATGACCTGGCACAGTATCTGCTGCCGTAACTTGCTAACCAGATAACCAGGTAACCTAAAAGGCAGCAGATTATCTAGGGACATTTTGAGCATCAGAGACTTCAGACTCCACAATGAAAGGGGCACATCAGCACCCTATGACTTGCTGGCTCTGGGCCTGGGGAGGTAACATCTGATTTGCAGGTATTTTTGTAACATACTCATGGACATTTGAGGGGCAGCAGAACATCCTGTAGCTCTGCTTTCACATTTTCTTTTTTTTTTTTCTTTCTCGGTTTCTGCCTATCTTTGGAGGTTAGCTGAAAGATAAGGGCCATGGTTCAGAAACACTTACGAGTATTCCTTAAGAACTTTTAAAATACTTGTACTTCTAAAACATCAAAAGCAGTAGTGACCAGGCTTTATCCTTCCAGTGGGAGACACATAAACTTCTCATAAGAGCAGCATCTAAAGAATACCATAATTTTATATTAGGCTGTAAAAATTATAATATCGAGAGGGTTGCAATTCCTCAATCTCCCAACAGTTGCTGGTAATAAAGTGATCATTTTGCAGTGCCTTCTATTTTCATTACTTTTGTTGTCACATAAATAAGGTGTCGAAGTGTTAATACTTTGTGAATAGTATTCTCTAAATTACAGCAATGTAGTATACTGCTTTGACCTTTTTCAGTTGTGTGTGATTTGGTTGGCTAGTCTCTGTATTTATAGTCAGGCTGAGTTGTATGACATGAGTGAATCAATACCAGCTAATGAAAATATAGAACGCTCAAAAAGTGAAGGTGCTATGTCCGAGCATAATATAATATTTCACAAAAAGTATAGCATTAAGTATTAAAATTCTGATAAATCATTCTTTGATAAAAGGCATAATAAGATTAGAAATTGCAACAAAAAATTAATCCTTTCTAATAACATAGATTGTGCCTAGGCTGGGAAATGGTGTGAATTTAACTTGATCTCATTATAGACCTAAATTTGTAATCTCATTTTCCTCTTTAGATGCTTCACTTAAGAGGGCAGCAGTATGTATGTGTGTGTGTGATTTGGTGTGATACATTCTATGTTTTGGAAAAGTTACTTAATCCTTCAACTTTAGGAAAAATGAGTGATACTTTACATAGAGGAAAACATCCCTCCTAAAGTTTGAAAACTTTTGTTTCTTAATCAAGACCGTACAGAATGTAACCAGTGTCGATTGGCTCTATGAATCTTCCTCATTTCAGTGGTCTCAGCCCTTAGAAAGTCTGAATTAGGTTGCGAGAAGAGCACACAGCCCTTCCCTTCATATATATTCAGATGCGCTGTCTGGGTGCCAAGTAATCACAGGCAAAGCTCTGACTGTTTTCCAGCTGTGCCCATATGTCTTGAGAGGACAAAGGAGACATGAAGAACCAGCTTATCCTGGTGCCTCTATAACCAATGGCTTGGGCATGGGCAGCAGCATCCTCCCCATGGGTGCATATAGAGCTGAAATCACAGCTGAGGTGAGAACCCCAGCCTCAAAATCTTGTCTGATTCGCCTCCTCACTGAGTAGGAGAGCAATCCATAGCATCCAGATTTTAATTTGCTGTCAGGGCTGGATATACCTTATCCTTGGTCCAGGAATATGCATGAGCAAGTAAGGAAACACTTAGGAGCTCAAATTAGTCTCTTCTCTTAGCAACTTCCTTCTCTCCACACCTCAAAACACTTTAACTAGTCCTTGCCTCTTTATAATCCATCTCCAGCATTTGAGCAGCACAGGAGTTTCCAAAATGCAGGGTATTTCAGTAGGAATCTGCCTAACATGAGCATCCTGACAGAGACTTATCCCAGCAAGCTGGGAGGGAATAAAAAGCCTCTCTCCCAAAGCCTCTGACCAGGAAGCAGATAACACAAAAGAGCTCAGTGTATTGCACAGACACTTTGGGCTCTTCATTTTGCAGCCTTATCCGTGTAACTATCAGCTGTAGTATAATATCAGTGTAGAATTGAATCCATCTCTTCTAGTCCTCTATTTCATGCGTGCTGTTAATTTACTGGAGCTCTGTGCAGCGGGTGACCCATGTGTGTTTTGCTGCAAGCAGCCCATGTCTTCATTTTCATTCCTAGGGATTGGAGTCTGTTTTCCAGGACTTGCTCTACTTCCTTCTTCATTTAGCCACTACCCATTTGCTTCCAGCTATCCTGTTAATTCCTGATTTCCATCTCCCTCCCAGTCTCCTTAAGAGCTATGCAATAACCCATCTCCCCCATCCTCTGCCCTCTCGCAGTTTCTCTCTTGTCCCAGCTGTCAATCCTGGAGCTCGGTGTCCCAGACTCCATGGGTGATGGCCCTTATCTCCCATGTCAACCACGTCTCTCTGCTTTGTTAATGCTGGTATTCAAATCTCCCTGTTGTCTCCTCCCAGCTGCCCAAGACCAGAAGAAATCTAAGTAGAGCACAAGATGAAATCTCCCCCGCTGAGCTCCTACGTGGTGTGAATACTCCTTCCTGCCATATTTCAAATCTTTTCCAAGCATGACGTGGATAACTGAGATGATTATTTCAAGGCACCGTTTACAAATTGTTTTAATTTGGGCAAAGCTCTGTGGGTGCATGGCGTTTTATATTTATATTCTCCATTCTACATAGCTAATTATCTTGAGGCAGACACTGGCATAGAAGATTTCTGCACGAATGATGAAAGTTTGGCAATGCTGTCAACAGCTGAAAACATGTTTTAAATGGGAAGTACTGGTCAACCTTAGTATTATGTAAAATTAAGTCATGTCTGTAGCAAATAGTTTGTTAATATATATTGGATTTCTGGAAACAGCATTCAAGAATGTATATGGCAGTGGTTATGCAGAGTCAAAAAAACCTCTCTACTCACTAAAATTTGCTATATTTTTACAGTTCTGTGTATTCCCAAAGCTATGGAATTTGGGGGGATTATGCTCTATACTTCTACATAAAGGTGACTGAAGTCAGATTTTCTTCATACAAAAAACGTTAACAATTTCTCTTTCCCCCAGTTTCTAGAAACTTCTTTTTTTCTTTTAGAAACATTTTCTCCACAAGTTACCAGGTTTGTGAAGCAAGCACATATACAGGATGTGTTTGCAATCTTCCACCTCTTTAGCAAAAGTGAAACGTATCTGAAACCAATCAAGTTTCTGTGCTATGGGAAACTGGAGAGAGGGTGCGGAGGTGAATGATTTTAGTCTGAACTGGACAGAAACTGAAGTGGACTGTGCTCTCCTCAGTTGGGAGTTATTCTCCAGTTGGAAATGCATCCCGAGACAGTACTACTGCTGTGAACACACGGAATTTTTTTCGAGTTCAAAGAAAGAAACTTGATTTTACTGCAAAATTGTCATTTAACTTCTAAAATATAACATAATGAGTTTTAAGTTAATATGATGCTTATTAGGCCTTTGCTTTTTTTATGAGTTTATGAGGTTGGTGATGCTTAGTGCAATTTCCCTTCTTACTGCCCCATCTCCCCACTGTCCATTAGAGCCATTATGATAGGATCCATACCTAACTGGATAAATGTAATCATAACTTTCATTTCAAGGTACACTCATCTGCTGATTAAGTAGTTTCCTGGCAGCATTATGTCTGGTTAAATATGTTTATAGATCGTTCTTTTGTTAGAAAAGTCTTCTGTTTTATTCTCTTAATACTGTTTGAAAGTAGCATATCATCTGACATGTTGTAGTGCCACCTGCCCAATCGATGGTGACCCATTTAGTGGCAGTGACCTCCTGCTCCAAACTCCTAGAAATGTTATGAAAGCATCACCTGACACCTTCCACCCCAAAGATTTTTGAAGCTCTATCCCTCAAGGTTCACCTTACCATGAAGGTTCTATACATCCAAAATCAGGCATATTCACCTTTCTTTATGTGAATGGCAAAGTCCTTCAGCCTCTACTTAACTGAGCAAGTCATCATTGCTTCTTATCCAAGCTCATATTCAATAACTTGTTAAGAAATGCTAATTTAAATAGCTTTAGGGAAAATGTAATCTGTTTAGAAGAGATAGAAAAATAAGCATGATTTATATTAACAGCAGTCTGTAAAAGCTTGGTTTCACTGAACATTACATCTGTGTTATCCTCACTGGCCATAAACTGGTGATTACATCTATTATCTTTGCCATGAAGGAGCTGCTCTGTGTGCTTGTATTTAGAGGTAAGTCTATGCTATGTTACTGTGTTTGAGTTTGGATCCAAACTTCCAAAAGTGTGTTTAACAAAAAAAAAAAAAAAAAAAAAGGTTTTGTTTTGTTTTTTAAAAAAAGCTTTAGGGACCTTTTTCTTGAAACAGAGCACATCTTTCAAAGACTGAAAATTTATGTCAGTGCGAACCTACAGGATCGGAGTCTAAGAAGCCACCTATGCTAGAGCTGGGCAGATTCTCCTGTGGATGCTCCATGGATCTCGGTGCTCCGTGGTCTTCCTCCAAAGGGATATTACAGCAGCTGCCCTTGCCTGGATGGACAAGGGATGGCAAAGTGCTGAACAAGGAAATCCTGAAGCAGTGAGTGGTCTGTTGCAGATTTGAAATACTTAAATTCTTGCCTCTTTACCAGGTACAGATCCCGTTTCCCACCTGTGGTGCAGGGCTCTGCATGGTGCCAAAGAAGTAACAACAGGAAAAAAATGCAAAATATCAGAGATCACTAAGCTTGTTGTAGTGGGAAAACTGTTTTTTTTTTCTTTAGTACATTTCGGTTTTTTTGCTAGATAATTAGGATTAAGTAAAACAAAATCTGAAAATTAACCGTCTCAAAGAGGTTTCCATGGCACTGTAGAGAGTTACTGC
The DNA here is from genome assembly GCF_000705375.1 of Tinamus guttatus. The sequence continues at coordinate 19,003 of NW_010586579.1, read as the reverse complement.
TTTCGTGTGTGGTTTCTTATTTTTCCATTGGAATGCATATCCTTGTTTGAGGAGACTTCCTGTTGTGAGTGGTGCGCTATTTCCCCTGCGCTAGGGAAATACATCATTCGGTTGGGGAACTCATTACAAGGGCATGGATGGGATTGGTATAGGAGGTATTTGAAATACAATGCTTATGAAGTGTTGCAATAATATAAATAAATAAAAATCCATTTTGTTTTGACTTACTATTTTTCATTTTCATGTCTTTGTATTTTCCAAACTGAAAAAAGGAAAAAAATCATTATTTTTTGCCATATACTACTAAGAGGAAGGGTTAGTTGTGAAGTTAAATTTTTTGTTGTGAAGTTTAATGAGAAAGTTTTCATCTAGCCACAACATTAAAATATCCATGTGATTTTTTTGCGTCCTCCTTCTTGGTAAACTGATTTTCAATTGTTAATGAACAAGGAGGCTCAGTGTAGTAATACAATGAAACTACTGTGGTTAAAGAAAACCACATTCCTATTTTTCCATTATTTGCCCTGTTACATGTGTATTACTCTGTGCTACCTTCATCAAGATCAGCCTGTGCTGTGAAGATGAATCAATAACCGTTGTGCCTAAAATGAACTTTGAGAGGAGAAACGCCCTACATGATATTTTTGTTTTTATTTCTTATTTACTTTCACTCCTCTGCCTGTTGCACTCTATAACTTGACCCAAACAGGCACAAATGGATATAAAACACTGTCAGATAAGGATAGCAAGATTTTAGAGCTACCTTGCACTCAGACGACACTTCTGGAAAAGTTAAAGCAATTTCCAAGTAATTTAAGTTTTGCATTCTTTCCTGGCAAATGACAGGCTCTACTATGACTCTAATGCAATTGGAAAAGAAAAAAAAAAAAAAGAAAGGAAAAGGAGTGAGACTGAATGCATCCATGTACCAGCAGCAGCACAAGCGTGCTCTCAGGTGAGCTAGCTCCTGTGTGAGCAGTGAGAACCGGCATTTTGGCCCACAGATTGATTGATCTCAGCTGGAGTTTGTAGAGGGGTTGTGCTACGTCCCCAGTTTGATGTTACCATTTCACTGCTCCACCTTATGCTGGAACAAATGCCCAGCTGCCTGGTTGTATCCTGTAGAATATA
>NW_010586579.1:0-17847 GCF_000705375.1 Tinamus guttatus | reverse complement strand
CTGCCCTACTCTGTCCTCTTCTGCTGCCCTAACATTTATTTCTCTTTCACAACAATTTTTGGCTAGGATTGACAAAAATTCGGGTGGACAGGAACACATAATAAAACCAAAGTGTGAAGAAACCTCATAAAATACTGTGTCTGCTGTATACCATGTTCGACAACATTAAAGACTCTGCAGGAACAGGAGCTCACAGCATACACAGTAGCGGTGCTTTGTTTTGTTTTGTTTTGTTTTTGTCTTTTGTTATTTTCTCTGTTCTGAACTTCTGTGCAAAGTGAATTATTAAGCAAAAACATGAACAACTGCTGCTTATGCGCCAAGTTGATAGAATATTTTGATCAGTGCGTTTATTTGCATGTTGCTTGTTAACATATTTAATAAGCTAATAATAACAGCAATAGTTATTGACCAGGTATTTTCACTGTGAGGAAGATGATTACTTTTTTTTCCACCCCTCCTAACAGTGTTTCTGATTAGACCTTTATGCCTAAAATATTTTTGTTTGCAAAACACTGAAGTGGGAATGTGATGGGAAGGGTAGTGCTCTCCTTTATCTTCTCTGCCTTGGATTACGCTGCAGTCTGGGCAATACTGCTGGCATGAAGTTTTCTTTGGGCAAGCTTGTATGAGCTAGTACGTATTACCTGTGCTTTTTGTCTTGCTAGTGAACCTAAGGCTGCCTTTGCATCCTCCTTTTCCATTCTGCATTTGGGGCCACCTGCATCTGAGAGCATTTTCCAGCCACTGCTTCACTCCCCTCATGTTGACAGGTACATGGCATATGGAGAGAGTTATGTAATTGCAAGTCAGCAGATAACATTAATGTCTTGCTGTCAGTGAAGAGATCTCAGTCTGGGTCTACCAAAAATCATATCTTTTCAGATTTTTTAAATTTATTGTTAATTGGAAAGAACAATAGCAAAACTTGCATTCAAACCCATCTCCCTGGTCCTGGTTATTCCTAGACCTGTCCCTCTACCCTGGAGGTCAGGTAGGCAGGCTACACCACACTAGTGCCTTGACCATGTGGCTAGAAACATACTTTGCCTATCTCTTTGTGTCACCTTTTCAGCATATGCTGAAACCCTAAATAGGTTGAAATATGCAAAATATTTCAGGAAGGCAGTAGGGTTGGGGAGTGACTCTGCTTGCAGTTATGCTGATGCATCTGAGGCACCCTGAAGGGTTACAGTGAACAGCAGGGAAGGATAAGGGACAGAAATGTCAGTGACAGCACAAACAGGACAAATGATTTACAGCCTTTTTCTATAAATTGTCTCAATTTCAATTCGAATTTTTATTCCGACCTTGTGTGATCTCTAGTGGTTTGGAACACAAGTCAGACATGGTTTGTTTGAAAAAATAAATAAAAATCTGGAAATGAGAAGTGAGATAGGGCAAGCAGTTGATATTACTCAGGATGACTTCTTTCAAATTAAAGATGAAAAAAGGAAGATGGGAAAGGTAGAGAGAACATAACGAAAGCTGGCATTATTCCAGATGCTCTGAAGAAGAGTAATTCAGATCTCCTGCTTGCAGAAAGGGAGGAAAGAACCTCAGATTTCTTTCCAAACCAGGGCCAACTTCTATGTTAGAGCAGGTTCTTCAGAGCCTGGACAACCAAAGTTTGAAAATCTCTGACGACAGAGACCCCACAGCCTCTCTGGTCACCTGCTCCAGTGCTGGACGAATCCTATAATAAATAGATATATTTTGTTTATGGCCACTTGTAATTGCCCTTATTGAGACCTGTAATTGTTGCCTCTTTCCCTTTCACTGTGTGGTTCTGCAAAGAATCTGCCTCTCTCTCATCTTTGGCTCCCCTTAAGTAGTTGAAAACAGTAACTTGTGTTATTATCAGTGTGGTTCTGATGGCTACAATGAGTTGAGAACATGGCTGAAGTTGCTCATTATACAGTCTCTTTTTTTTTTCTTTCCTTTTAGGCTGAATGAAAAGAAAATGTAATGAAGTATATGCAGTTATAGCTGAAAAGAAGCAGCTGCATGAGGTAGTAATTAGCAGTTAGCCTGGCAGCCTTTAGCAAAATTTTAATCCTATGGCCTAGTGGTCTTTTTAGTAACTTATTGCCAAAAAGCAAAACAAAAAACCACAAAACAAGCAAACAAACAAACCCACCAGTACTACGTCACAGATTTTATACTGCTGTGTGGGATTCAGGGACAGAAAGCAGGGAGAAAGTCATGATGGAGGCAGCAGGCTGAGACAAGGTTTGGGTAATTTTGCTTTGTGAAAAAACAGAGGCAGTATGCTTTTGAGCATTAGGCTTACTGGAAACAGATAAGAAAATTGTGGTCATACAACTTGCTTGTTTATTTTGTGTACACTCTTCGTAAATAGAAATGATTGCACTGAAGGAATGCGGACTTCCCATATTTCTCAGTGGAATATTCTGGCAATGCATGGTATACTTGCTATATTTTCTGGACTGAGTCAAATATGTCTGTTTTTCTGATCAAAACGCGCTCATCCAAAACTATTGGTTCTGGGGCTCTATTTCTGCTCACCACAAAGTTGTGGCATGAACATGGACTTGAGAGCTGGCCCTAATATAGATCTTCCATGTTCTCACCTTTTCTTTTTCTTCTCTGCAGAAATAAACATTCACAGTCTTTAGGTGTGAAATTGGTATTTTCCTATTTTTATTGTAAGAGCATTTTTTTCCATTTTTGCCTCTTTTCCAAATCTTTCTGTCTCTTCATTCAGTGATCATTTTTGATCTGTAGGGTGTATAGTGCCTTTTTTGTGCACTTCTGTACTTACAAGGAGCATTCTGGCTTCTGTTGTGTTCACATCAGTCGCACAAGTGTTTCCTTAGTGAGAATTACAGGTCATCAGGATAGTAGTAATGGACCTAAGCATATTATTATTTATATCTTATTAGAGTGCCAGAACTGTAGTAGGTCCTTTTAGTTTGCTCTGTAGCACAGTGAAATCAATAGAAAATGATCCCTAATTAATGGGGCTTCTGTTCCTAAAGTAATTCAGCACTTTCACTGAGAATTAACTCATCAGCCTCTCTTGCTAAGTAAACATCACAATAAATAATATAAATTGTTGCTTTCAGAATGTTTTGTGTACCTGCAACCTAAAAGGAGCTTTTGTTTAAAGTTTAAAACTTTTATGGTGCTATGCCTCTGGGTATTTTAGAGATAATATGAATAAAAAATGATACAGGGTTTTATTTAGAAAACCATTCCTGTGCATCTATGGGTTTGTCATTTTGAAATGAAATTTTCATACAAGCTTTCAGCCCACAAGACCGAGGGGGATCTTCGGATTTAAGAAATAATAAGTATTCTGCCACTCAATAGATCCCAGAGCAACATGTCCACACCTAAATCTATCTTTGTCTACAGTCCCAGAACACAGAGGGTATTTTTTTGTATTTACTGGAACTAAGTGCAGTGTGATTTTTAAATAGTGCTATGTGCAGCAGGCAATTAATCCATTAAAACTAAGCTACTTCTCAGACCCCTAAAAGCTAGTAATTAGTTCTAACTTGAAACATCTGTAAAGACAAGCTCCATCAGATTGTGATAAGACTTACAAATATGTTTTTTTGTCACAGGAAAAAAAAAAGAAAAATCACCAGGTGTCTCAGACAAAGTCATGGTCTCCTGAGTTGTCAGCCTGTGCTCTTTTTTCAGGTCGAAAGTGAAGGAGTGGAGGAACTGATGTGAATATGATGAAGCCACCTGGGGCGTCGTAGGTGCACCTCAGGCTATGAGACATGGAGTGATTTCATACAGATCTGCACTCACAGGGTGTGTTAGACTTGTCCATTCCTTTCACCTTTCTCACTCATCTCCTTTCTGTTGACTTGGTTTTCCATATGTGACAACCAGTGTAAACTGTGAGGAAGCTGCAGCTGGAGAAGAAGTTCCATGTGAAACCTCCATGCTTAAGGTGGACATCAGCTGCCAGCCATGAGCACTATCTAGCAGGCTCCCACCACAACTACATGGAAGGATGAGCAGGTGCATCCAGTAAGTCAGTGAAACAAGCTTTGAAAGGTAAAGCTTAGTGATATACTTGTATAGATATGGGAAGCATCTGGGAGCCTCATATACCTATAGACTGTGTGCTACAAATGCATTTCTGGTTTCCTCATGGTGCGGTGCCATAGCAAAAGTTGATCCTGCTCTGAAACGTCTGCATGAAGCAAGTTTCACAGCCTGAGGATCGAGGATTTTCACCCTCTGTACTGTATAAATGCCAAACGTGCTGTATCCCGTTTGTTCTCAGCCAATCAGTTCTTGGGAAAGGCAGCATTGTGCTGAGGGAGAGGCACGGAACTGCAGCCTGAAAACCTCCTTGTACCTGAATATGCTGTGTGATTCTTCATCTGAGAAACAGGATTGAGAACTTTATTTGTGTCATTTTTCTTCAGAAGTGTTCTATAAAGATGACTTAATTATTTTCTGTATAGTAACTGGGAAGTGGAATATTCTATCATCATGTTCAAATTTGGGAAGGGTATTTTACTCCTTTTTGAACTATAGCTCCTCCCACCTTTATTTATAAATACTGGTTTAAAATGAGTCTCCCTGGACTGCTGACCAGGTGGCATTGCAGGATTGCCTCTTTTTGCTAGTATTAGTGCTGATTGATACACAAGGAGGAGGATTTGTGTCACAGACATGGAGATAATGGGGATCCTTTGGACCGAGCCTGCAAGCTGTAGAAAGATGACATTGTTTCTTTCTTATATCTCCCCATTTAAATGGAATTTAAATATTTTTGTGGGTTTTATGACTTGTTTTTGTACCCATTGGATTAATCTTTTCTCAGGTAAAGACAAAATGCTGGCTTTCCTTACATGTGTGCCACTTGGCCGTATTGAGTACGGAGTGATGTCGTGCAGGAAGATGTTGGGTAGGAATAGAGAAAGAGCATTATGAGGACGTACGGAAAGGATGTATTTGCCATTTAGTATATGAAGAGTAGTTTCCAGTCTGGCTGTTACTAAGTTAAAGGAGAGAAATTCAGAATACCCAATGTATTTCCCTATGAGCACTTGTATTTCAAATGAGTCAAAAGTGGTAGATAGCAGCAGACACCAAGAAATCTGGTGAAATCTGGATGTCTGGTAAGTAAAATCCAAGAGTTATTTACATGATCTACATTGATGGGTTCTCCAGACTGGGCAGCTTGAACACAGTTCTGGTTAGAGGTTCAAGAGGAGCTGGAACTACCTGAAAAATACACAATATCAGTGTCTCAGGTGTATAGTTATGAATATGCAAAGCCAGCCAGGAGCAGAGAGTGAGGAGCTGATGATTAACTGCACCATCAGCATCTACGTGCCAGGTTGTGTGGCGGGGATGGAGATTTATGCTGCTTCAATGTTTCTGAAGAGGGTCTGGTTCAGATAGCCGTAGCTCTCTACCTGCTGTTTTGAATTGATTTTGGATGCTGTCCTTGTACTGGCTAATATGGGTGACTCTTACAGAGTTGGGTGTCTGTTGATTCATTCCCTTCACCAGGGCTCTAGCAAACTCTTTTCAAGAGTTTGAGTCTGTTATTTAATTAAATCCAAGCAAAGAGATTCTTCAAGGCTAGGATCACACTATCATAAGGGCTGTCAGGACCAGCAAATGCACATAATTGATGTTATCTTCTGCAGCCCCGCAACGTGCAAGCAAAGCTTGCTTCTTGACAGCTGGGTGGCTCCTGCCATCAGCAAGAATGTGGTTCTCCAGCCCACGGGATACTTCCTATAGGGTTGCCAAGGAAGACTAGAAATGTTTATTTTTTTAAGGTAATAAATAGTAATGTATAGATATATTCATTGTGGAATTGATGTCTTGTTTCTCTGAGAAAAATGAATTGTGTTTCTTCCTTTACCACTTCTTTTTCCTGAATGCTTGGTTTAAAAATGAATTCCTTCGTCTCCAACTATCCCTTAAGGTTTCTTTAAAACAGGGATTGGTTTAAGCATAAAAATTGTGTGCAAGCCTGCAGGTGATCCTCCTATCGACGTGATTATTATTTTCTGGAATTCACACCCCAAACATCTTGCCTGCGGCGCTGAATTTTTCCACGAAGGGGAAGGAAGCAACAGTCCTTCATAAACTGCTCTGCCTTCAGTGACTTGAGACAAACAGCAGGAAGGTGCACAGATTCAAGTACTGGTAGAGATGTAAATGAATGCTTAAGACAACAGTTACTTTGATCTTGTTCCTTAGTGTATGTTGATCTGGAAATTAGAAAATGCCCTTTTTTTTTTTTTTTATGACTCCCTTACCCCTTTTTCAGCACCTCTGAATGGCTGGCCACGCAGCTAAAGCACTAAGCAGGAGACTTGAATTTCTCTTCCTGTGGATGTTTCACTCTCCTGGCTTCGCCTCTGGCCACTCCCATTTCTTTCACCTCTATGCGTAATTAGTGATATAGGAGTAAAGCTATCTCTCTGCTTCCCTGGGTTGCTATGAGGATAAATTTATTGATGTTTATAGGGCAGTCAAATACAATGACTGGGGCGTATAAATTCCTTGCTCCTCGGGGAGCAGTGAGTTAAATGCACACAAGATACAAAGCATTGGTGAAATATCAAATCTCTGTGAATTTATTCCTTTTAATTGTATTCCATATTGTGTTTTTGAGTACCTTCTAGTGAAATGGTGCATAATCTTTAATGAATACAAGACTATAAGGTCTTCTTTGGTTTTAAATTCTAAGTATTTGCATAAATTTAGCTCCATAAAATTATTTTACTGGCAAATCAAAATGCACATGCAGATGTACCTTCAGAGTTTGATTTTGTAAACAAGGCTTCATATTCTGCTTGCACTAAAGCTGGCATAACTCAAGAGTAACATTGGTGGATATATTTAAGATTTACATTTGGGTAACTGAGAGAAGCATCTAGCCTAAAGACTCTAGAATAAGAAGTAAAGAATTAGTTGTCTGTGCAGCTAGTGAAATCCAATTAGAAAATGTATGACTGTACTACATATTTTCCTCCAATCAGTTTTTACTCTGTTTTAACATCATGTTTTTCATCCCTGTCACATTGTTTTGTTATTTAAATAGGATTTGTTTTCTCTTGCTTGTATGTCAAGGAGCTCATAGCCTTGTCCAGTTAAAAAGGCTCGGTGCTATGTTTTTTTATGAACAAAGAATCATCAATTTAGTAAGAGACTACCTGCAGAGACAGCAATGGTCTAGTGAGGGCCAAAGTGCTTTGAAGGATGAAGCTACTTGGCCACTGCAAGTTATTCCTGTTACCTACTTTCTCCATTAAAACACGTTTAGTAGAGGAAAACCTTATACATGGCTTAACTGCTTTGTGAAAATAACTACCAGAATTCCCAGCTGATAATCAGTGTGCTGTGCCTGACAGACGGCTGCAAGAGAAGACACACACGTGCCCTAGGTTGCCCTAACCCTACTATTTAATGAGTAGCTTTCCTGCGTGCATTGCGGAGAGTCTGCTGCTGTTCAAGCAGCAGCTTGAGGTCACATGCCGAAGTCTGGCGCTAAGTTACCAAACCCTTTCTAATAATTTGGGAGCCCTGGTTGTCCACCCCTATCTGACCTTCAATTTTTTCTTCCAACAGTCTGTGCTGAGACTTAAAATTTTAATTTCCTTCAATCACTAAGTGCATACACTGCTGTGACTCAAAACTTTAAACTGTAAATATATACTAGGGAGGAAAAGAATAAAAGAAAACCAACCTGAAAACTGTAAGACAAAACTCTTTGACATTTTTGTTAAAATATATAGTGGCCACTACAAGCTAACAAAAACATATTGGTTTAAATGCCTACTAAGAATTCTAGGTGGAATAAATATAATGGCATCATCTTCTAAAATATACTGTTGATACAGAACTATTATATGTACAGTGCATTAGCACACCCAGAACTAATGGTGACCTTTGCTTTAAGCAGCACTTACTGAACTGGAAATAACATTTCTCTCTGGAAACGGATTGTTTTATGCTAGGGAGCAAAGATGTTCAGGCAGAGCAAGACATGGAGCAAACCCTTGCTCTGCAAAGGAAGGTTGTAGGAGAGGCAACAAATTTTGGAGGGTGAGTCCAGAATCCTACCAGGGATAGTTGTTTATTCCTCGTGATTTTGTTAGTGATGTTCATTACTTGGGCACTACAAAAGAAATTAAAAAGGAAGGAAGGAAACAATCCTTATGCATGCTCAGGTACTCCCTGAATTTAAAGAGAGGACATCTGACAAATTATCCTGCGTTTAATGTTGCTCTTCACAATCTTGATATGAGCATAGGTGGACAGGTTTGTGTCTGTGCGTGGAGTCATTCTCAAGCAGCGCCCACGCTGAGCATGAAGGGTGTTCAGTGGAGAATGGGGGCATTAAAACCAGTTTCTCGGTGGACTTTTTTTTTAGTGACTGTTGGTGTAACACTGCAGGTCAAACACTTCTGTGAAAATGCAGTGTGGTGATTGCTGTGATTTGCCATGGTGAGACAGTGACTGAGTCCCAAGGTTCCCACTCGCCCGCTGCCTCCTTACTGGTCGTCACAGCTGTCTTGGCTGGTAGCTGGTCACCTGCCATCAAGGTGGAATGGCCATCACACTGTTATTTCTTATCTCTGCTGGGCCTGACTCCTTCCCCTGCATTAAGTAAGCCATGCCATTGGCAGAAGTGAGTGGAATGGAACAAATGCTGTGCCAAGGGCCACACACACTGAGACCTGAGATTCATACTCTGTGCTGGGATTAGGCTCGGTCTGTTGGCAGATAACATACTGGTCACCATTAGCATCCTGCAAGCTTTTGGTATGGAGAAGAGAAGCAAAAAAAGAAAAAGCAGAGTGAAAAAAAAGAAGGAACACCCCACTGCTACCTGTGAGCAGTGGTGTGATGGCTGGACTTTCAGTCCCTGCTGGGATAATAACCTTAGAAAAAGAGAAAGACACTATAAAAATGAATTGGGCAAAATGCATATATTGCTTGTTACACAAAGGGCTATTATTTTTCACTGCATGTGTACTTACCATTATAAAAGTTTTAAGGATAATATATATAAAAAAGAGAGATGACAACTGCCAAAGGCATTTTAAGATTAACTAGCATAATTGTACTTCCAGATGGAGAAAGTTCAGAAACAATTTGATATTTTCTGACCTTAGGGTAGTGAAGGTGATGTGTTTGGACTCTGGCAGAGGCATTTACTTCTTCATGCAGTACCTGTATCTTTATTCCTTCTTCTTTTGCGTGTGTATTGCAGTAGCGGTTGCACTGGCAGGGCTTCTGGAGGGAGCCGTTTGTCTGTTTCACGGAGATAAGGTTGCGTCGTGGATGGTGCTGAGCAAAGGCAAGGGAATTGCAACCAGGGAATGGGGCAGCAGGTACAAAAATATCTGCTGAGGGTGAGCACCTGCTTCTCATACCAATCCCCATGCGTATAAACTAATGAAAAGCAGCACCGCTTTCTTTATCAAGGTGAGGAATGGGGCAAAGTGGGATCCCAGTAAGTGTGATAAAGAGAAGTGCCTTTTTGGATAGCGAAGTGATAGAAGTGATTATTCTTCTGGGAGAAGTATTTGGTTGTTGGAGGAAGACAAGTGCTAATTTTCAAAACTTCTTTCTGTGTTACCTGGTCTTCCTTTTAGATGAATTTCTTGTCTTCATTTCCAAGCAAAGCCCACATGCCCGCTTGGCATACAGTTGTCCTTCCTGGTGGCAAGTAGCCTGCTTGTAGGGATGTCAAGCATCCGGCTCTTGATCAGGGCTGTGCAATCAATTTGCACAACAAATTCCCTCATTGCCACGTAGCATCAGGTTTTAAGCTGTCCTACAAAGGGAGCAGTTACTCAGACTTTCAGCCTGTTGTTCCATGCTAATGTCAACATATTGATCCCTCGAGGCACACGGTGGAGTAGAGAAGGCAGTGCCTGTGCCGTCATGTCCTTTCTCCATTTATTTCAGGAAAATGTGGAAATCATGGCTTTTTTTTTTTTTTAATCCAATTCGGTATGCACCACTGCCCCACTTCTTTGCTAATAAAAATAATGAGAATTTCAGGGGTGCTACACTTATTCGGTGTGGACCTCTGTCTGGCAGCCAGAGTATTTCTGTGGAGAATATACATTAATGTATTTGGCTCCTGCACAGTAGACATCTCTCCTTAGCAAGAGTAGCGTGGGAATTGCTCTGCTGAGAGAGCTTCCTGGTATTTCAGCGGTAATACAGCTTCCCGCTGTATTTCAGCATCAAAAGCGAGTCAGTCTTTGGATGCTCTTATACAACTGTGAAGCAGAAATATAAAGATCTAATTAGACTACAGCAATTCATGATCAAAAGATGTAATTAGACTTCAATAATTAATCAAAAAAAGGAGATTCATTAGACAAAAAAAATATATTTTAAGAATCAAGCCAACTCTTCTGTTTCTCCCTTTTTGAGTTTTGGAATAGTTTTGCTTTGTTTTGTTTTGGAATTACTACCTCTAAAGCAGTGCTGAAAGCAAAGGGCATTGAAATAATGGAGGAACTATTTGTATCTCCCGTGATCTTTGCAGGACATTAGATAATGGACACTAAGTACTGGCTATGTAATGACACTCATTTGAAGGGGAATTAAACTATAATACTGCGTTTCGGACACTATTCTGGAGAAACTTTTAAAGCCTCACGTCTGTTGATGTTATTTTAGACACTGTATGAGCATCAACAGAATGTAATAATGTTTTATTTTAGTTCTAAGACACCTTGAATATTAGCACAGATAAAATAAACAGTCATTAAAGGTATAATTTTGAGATAGCTCTTCAACTAAAGCAAATTAATTTTATTGTATCATCTGAAGATGTTGTTCCTCTGAAGCAAAGGAACACAGGTACACTTTATAGAAACTTAAACTACAAAATTTTGATGTGAGGTGCATTCCCACACAGAATCAGGCTGCTCAAATTGCCACTGTTAGGAGCTCTTCCTGGTCCCCTATCTTTATGTTTATCTTAGCAATAAAAGATGATCTGGTCCTCTAAAGGATATTAAATAGAGCAGTAGTAGCAAAGGAAAATGTCAGCTGCAGAAGAATCTTTGCACTGATCTTCCCATGCTATTTTCAGATTTTGGTTTTATGGTGTGTATGTGTATCTTCATATTTATGCTATGGAGGTACTCAGAATCTACACTGTTATTTTCTAAAATTAAAGATGTTATTAAATCCTTTATAAAACGGCTTTGAGAAAGAGGTGAATTAATGATTTTTTTGAATAGCAAATATATGAATCTTTTAATAATTGCAATGCCATTATAGTATTGGTGACTTTTAACAAAACGTAAGAGAAATTTGGCAAAAAAAAAATTGTAGTATTTTTATTCCTCAATAAAGCTATTAATGATTATCTTTCATCTTTTTTCTATTCCCTGATCATTATGAAAAGTGCAAATTATTTTAATTCAATTATTTTAATTCCACATAAAAAGGAAAAAGTGATGAATCCTACTATGGAACAAATGGCCACAGACAATTTTCATAAGGGTGTAGCCCAAGCCAGGATTCTAGATTTGGCTTGTAAGAGTTTTCATTAAAATGTACAGACTTTACTCAATAATTAAATACCATTGGCCAACTCTTAAGGTATGGGCATCATGAAAGTGGGACTTGTTATCCTTATAGTCTGTTCATTCATTTCGTTATCAATGGAACCCCACAAATTCAAACCTCAGCTAAGTGAAGTTATTGATAGTGTGTCATTGCAGCAGGGGAAGAAAAACAGAAAGAAACTGAACAGCGGTTTTCGTTCTTTAGTTGTTCTCATTGCTTTAAAATAAGAGGCTGATACATGACATTCAAGAATAAGTAGCAGTTATGGATTTTTTGGACTGTTGTGTTGGTTCACTACAAATGACTCCGACTTTCTGTCATTGTGACCATTGCTCGCTCTTTTATTTTGAATTTTCCTTCTTCCCAGCTCTCTGCTGCTCAACTAGTGCAAGATTTCCCCCACTGCCTGGGTGCCAGGATGCCTTCACCTTGTATAATCCTTGTCCTGCAGCTTCAGCTTCTCCTGGCCTTTGGACCAGTTCCTGGTTGTTCCTGCTTGTTCCCAGTTGTTCCTCATCGTTTTCCCTTGTGCCTTCTCCTTCTCCTCCTGCAGGAAGAGCAGGATGCCTCCTGACATCCCATGGAGCACTATGCTTGCCAAGGGGATGTCTGTGGCTTTCTCATCTTCCCCCTTGAAAACGTAAGCAGCATGAGCTATCCAGAAATCAATGGGGAGCTATTTGGGGAATTTCTCCCAGTTTTAAAATATTTTCTAGACACGACTGAGTTTGTTATACTTACATTTATTTATTTTTTATCTATCTTTGCACAACCTATTGTTTACTGATGAAAACATTTTGATGAGGGAGTGGGAAGCAGGACCAGCCTTACCCTGCTAATTTTTGGGAAATGGTTAGCAACATATTCTCTAATGACCTGCAATCCGTATGAGTTTTACATTACATCCTAGCATAACATGAAACTATATAACCATATGGCTGGCAATGTCTGCTTTGGGTATCATTGGACAACATGAAATGAGTCAGAGGTGCGAATCAGGTACCCTGCAAACTGTTGTGCAGAAATTCAGGGCTTACAATATTCTCCCCTGGGAAGAGAGAGTTTGACTGAAGCTGTGCTAAATTATGGAAGAGAAAATCAAGTGCTATAATTGTGGGTGTTGTTTATCACAGTTACATTTTTTTCTATTCATAGAAATTTGATCTGAACAGGGTAAATCTGTGCCCGCAATATAAATGAGATCATCTGCAAACAAAATAAATGGAAGGGATGTTCTTTATTGCTTTGTTTTAGTTTCTCCTCCTAGTTTTGAGGAACTACTCTGTTTTACGTTTTCTCATATTCCTTTATGTTAAAGAAAACATAATGTATAATACCTCTTCAATTAAAGCAATTTTTTTTTTGAGGAAGAAAATAAAATAACAAAACTTGATTGAGCAGTATCAACCCAGCAGATGTGTAGAGCAGATAAGGAAAGCACTGAAGGATAGTATAACTCTTATTAATGTCTATGCTGGCAATAACAGATATCATATTTTCTTGCTATAAGCACCTGTAACTTTTAAAAATTTTGAACACTGAGGCTTTGTCATTGAATGACAGAGTAGGCAGAGAGATTTTGACCATAAGGAATCCCTACAGTTTGTTTAAATCTTTGTTCTATTGAGGCAATATATTGTTATATCAAATCCAGATACCTTTGCATCATCTGAACACCACTAACTTTTACGCAGCCAGACTTCTCCATCATCATGCTTCCTGATGAGGGAAGCTCTCAATCAGGACAGAGTTGGTGTATTAACCCATGCTCAGCTGCCTGCATATTGCTCCATAAATAAGCGATATTAGAAATAAGAATGTTTGGGAAAGAACTATTGCTAGAATGTGATATGCGGAAGCTATATTTCACTTAAAGATGAGGCAAGAGTCAGTCACCTAGTGTGCACTTGAGGCCCTCAGGGTATCCCACTGGTTCCCTGCAGCTGCTTCAGAAGGACATCCTGTCCCATGGCTCCTGGGTCTAGCTGTCAGGCTCGTGTCTCAGTGGACACCAGTTACCTCTGCACCCAAGCAAGATGTGTCTGTGGTCCCTGAAGAGCAGAGCTGTGCGTGTTGTGCAGGCAGTGCCTGTGCTGCTGACGCTGTCTCCGGGGCTTATGGAGGCAGCAGTTTGTTCTGGGAATTGGGAAGCTGTAGCAAGAGCTACTCGTACTGTCAGCGCTCTTGATCTCTTCGGCAGGTCCTGGTGGCACCTACGCAGCAGCTTGGCAGGCAGAGACAAATGAAGAAAGTTGGTGGAAGGCATGTGGGGTCATTTCTTCATCTCTCCCATACTGTCTTGCCTCTCTTCCCCCACTCCACCCATGCTTTTTTGTAAATGTTTGCACAAATTTGCTAAGTCATCAAGTAGAGCTACAGTTTGCATTCAGTTTCTTAACAAAATTATTTTCATTAGAACACCTGGGACCAGCATGTGATAGGTGAACACAAGCAAGTGCTTCTTTCAAAATCTCTGCTGCTGTGAGGTAGTCTGCATCCAAAACATTGGTATTAAGCTGCCTATGGTTTACTTGTTCAGCCCCCCAGGAAGGAAAGAATCTGCCACAGAAATTTGCCTTTTACTGTAAGGAGAAACAGATGTTCTGGCATGAATCCTAAAGCTGAGGGTGCAGAACAGAGAAGTGGGAGGATGTCAGAGTTGCAACCTCCTTGCTTGCAGCGGGACTCTGGGGGATCCTCCTCCAGCCAGGGGCTAGCATCCCCTCTTGGAGAACAAGCACTTCCAGCAACTCTCTGAAACAAACTGATTGCATGATCTTCTTCTTAAAATGAGACTGCCCAGAACAGCAGAAGGAGATAAAATCAGGAGAAAGGAGAAAGTTTTGTGCCACCAGAGAGACAAAAACAGCTTTTAATCACTAGATGGCACATTCTGGTGGAAGATGTGAGTCCTTGATTTCCTAACCCTGCTCTTCAGGCTGTTCATACATTACGTTTGTGAAGAAAATAGGCTGCATTATCACGTGGGTCTATCATTAGCTTTGCTGAGGCCTATTAAATTGACCACATTGTATGTGAAGGACAGATTTATCTACTGGGTTTAAGTTATCTTTGATCTTTCCAAATAGATCACTCGCTATTTCCTCACAGTCCATCACAAAAAAATATCCAGCAGCCTGTGCCTTAGGTGTAGGAGAGCAGTCAAGGGATGAATGTGCACCTGCATCATCTCTGCCCCTGAACACCAAGAGAGCTGTTGACTTGTCTGCTCTATGTTGATAACCATTGGCACTACTTTAACCTACATTGACCCTCTGCTGCCGGTGCAAAAGACTGTTTTTCTGGGTTTTGTTTCGTTTTTCACTGATGCTAAACATACTCAAACTGTTTCCATCTCAGCTGTGGTTTGGTCAGTCATATTTTTTTTTCAGCTTCTATGTTATCTAGTACAGTGCCTTGTTTTAAGAATATTAGGGGAATAACCTTTTACCAGAAACTGTGTTATGAGGAAGACTTGCTGCTTAACCTATAAGAGCATAAAAACCTTTTATTTTTAACTTTAGAGAGAAAAGTTCCTTATGCGGATAAGGAAAGTGTAACATATACAATTTTCATAGCTGTGGAATGTCCCTCACAGATGGACCCATGTTGCTATGCTTTTGTTACAAATCACTGCTGGAATGAGAATGTCAAACTGTGAGATACAGCTCTATTCAAATTGCACCCTGTTTTGCACCTCCGAGGAGCTTGTGTGTTATGGAGACATACAAGTTATAAATAGGACAACAGATAATGAGCCTCACTGCAAAGATATGCCAGAAAATCATTTTACTTTGGGGAGAAACTCTTTTCAGGAGGCTTTCTCATTCTGAAGCTTCAGTCCATACTTCTGCTATTCCTTCTCCTGGGACTAAATCAGGGCAATGGGACATGACTCTTCAGAAAGTGTTGAGTTTGCCACAGACTTAACTGCAGCTTTTCAGTTAGTTCTTCTGCAGAATAAGGCATTTCTCTTAACCTAGATTGTAATTTGAGAACCTGTCCAGAGCGATGAGGAGATAACACTACCACATAGGACAAGGAATATCTGTGACAGTATGAAATGTCTTTGCGGGTGCATGGAACTTCATCATGCCCGAACAGAGCAGCAAAGTAATTGTGACTTGCAGTTATGCTTCTTGACCTAGCTTCACTTGCATCTTCTTTCTCCAGATACCATGTCTAAGGACTATGGAAGGCAAAAGCGCCCCCCTGCTTTGCACTGCCATCCTCTCTGCTTGTCATGGTCCTTGCTTTTCACACTCAACTGGGACCCACTCTGAGTAACAGAGGAGAAAGAGGGGAAGGAAAAGGTGATCCTGATGCCCCTATGAGGATGGAGCTATTCAGTGCTCCATGGTGTAGCACAAACACAATAGTTACCTGGTACAGCAGCAGCCACTGAACCCTGGTATGAACTTGCAGCTCTGTGCACAGAGACCATGCTAAGCTATGTACAAATCTTCATGCACAAGAATATTGATTACTTTGCTGAAAAGCTTTAATAGCTGATGTGTAGTGAAAAGGACACCAGAGACCTGTGTTTTGATCCTGGCATTGCCACCGGCTTGCTGAGTGACATGGAGCTTGTCACTTCATCTTTCTGAAAGTCTCCCCTGCATTCTCTGATTCTTGATAGTTATGAATCTCTTCTCATTGCAGCAGGAAGGACTTGTCACAGGTTGGCATCATGTCAGTCATACCTGCTGTCTTGCCTGTGGACTATCAGTGGGGCTATAATCTCCTAATTAATATTCTTAATAAAGCCACTCATTAATGCACATCTAGATCGTTATATTACTACCAATAGATTATTTGCAGATTTTTTCTGTGTGATGCAGAAAATAGGAGCAGTGAAATACTAAAAATACTCTGGGTTGTCTCGAGATACGGAGTAAGTAAACATGGAATAAAATCATATTTTTTAATGCTTTTATTTTTCTTGCTTTTGTGATGGATTTTTCTTTCCTTCCCCTTAAAGTTCTAGTGGCAGTTGGTTGTTACACAAAGCCTCCATTAGGAGAACATACTTTGTTGCTATAGAAATTCTTTCTCACTGATATTTTATTGCACAGAGCTGCTGTTATGAAAAAAGGAAAAACCCCAAACAAAAAAAGTATGACTGACCTCCTTGCAGATGGACAGCCTCCTTGATCTCTTATTTCTGAGCAACTTTTAACTATATCTCACAGTAATCTATATTCTGGTAAACACTTTGTGCTAGGCCCTATCTAGAAAGGTTTATCATTGCTCTTTAGGAGGTCTACTGCACACAGCAGGACATACAGCAGCACAGTGTCTAACATAGCAGATATAGTTCACTGTTAACTGTTCACTTTTTGATCTAAACATTTCACTGGCTTCCAATCTGAAGTCTTGATATCACCCTGTCAACCAAAGGGATGTTATTAAGCAAGGAAAGAGTTATCAAAGATTTTCTCAAAGTTCCTTTTAGAATGATTTCTATAAGAGCAAAGATATACATTTACTAGGGGTGAATGCAGGTCTCATCAAAAGCACTAGACTAAAATCCCTGTAGACATAAGGCCTCTGTGCATCCTCAGATACTGAATAGAAGTTTCAAGTTTTTCCTACTCTGTCAAAGCCAGACGCTTTCTGGCTTTCTGGATCTCAAACTAATTAGGCAAGAAATAGTCATTTAGTCTGTCTTCTGACTGCAGGCTGGTGCTCTCTTTGCCACGCAGGATACCAGCAACAGCAGCTTGTAACCACTTGTCTTGGGTCTGGTGTCATCCATGCTCCAAGCTCCCACAGTCATGTGCCTCAACCTGGGAAATGGGAAGACTTGGACTCTGCAGAATGGAGACTGGCTGTGCCTCTGTCTGGGAGACCAAGGGATCAAGGACAAGTCTGACCCCAAGATTTCCAGTTTTGTTAAGGGGTGCCGGGCCCATAACTCTACTAGGATGGAGGGCAGCCATGAAGATGATGGTCAGGTGGAAGACCATGAACATAATGTGAATTTGGGGGAGCAAGAGTCAGGGGAGGAAGAGTACATGTGAGTGTTGCACGCAGCAGTCATGCCCGTTGTGACTGCGTGCAGGACCACCAGCAGCAAGCATGGGACCTTCCACATCTCCACAGGCACACAGGTTCCTCTATAGGTCACCTGGAGCTGTCTGGGGCTTTTCTTCCTCTTCCTCCTTTCTCTGCACAGCTGCTAGGAAGCCTTGCTGTCCCTACAGCCAGGAGGGTTCTTGTGGGTCTGACACAGGTCCCTGCCTCCATCTCTGACCTGCATTGCGGCTCTTCGAGGAGACACAT
>NW_010586575.1:58921-110154 GCF_000705375.1 Tinamus guttatus | reverse complement strand
AGAGGTTGTAAAATTTTTTTCCTTGTGTTAGTAAAATAAAGAGAAATGATTCTGACCATAAAAGACGGGGCTACATCTGTCTCTTAGATTAGAAAACTAGAAAACAAACAAATAAACAACATCTTTTCCGCCGCCTATAATTAACCCTCTAGTTTAATCGCCAGTCCCACTGGCAGTCGGAGCTGCCTTGACCCGTTTGCAGATATCAAAGCGAAGCTGCTTCGGTGGGTGCAAAGGGCAAGAGAGGGGCAGGCTCCCGGCAGGGTCCTCCAGCCAGTGCAAGGAAGCAAACGCTGCACATTTCTAGGAGTAGGAGCCTGCCTGCTGTGTAAGGCAGGATTTGTGGCTGAGGGTTATATTGCTTGTTCGACCAACTTGTATATCTGGAAAAAAATACAGCAGCCCTCCCCTGGTCTGAAGCAAGGAGAGAACTAAAACTTTAATTATAACAGATGGTTAAAAGTGTAGATTTAAAGGACAGAGTATTTTTGTAGCATGTTAATTTTCTTCCCTTTATTAATCTTTCCATACATTCCTTTACGGAATAACCACACTATCACCATTTCCACTGTAACATGCCCTTCTCTTTTACAGGTATGCCAGCTGGCATTTTTCTCAGTCCAGCTGACTTATCATGTCTCGTTAAACTCAGAACAATTGCTCTCTGTATTTAGCTTGGAAGTTCACCGCTTCCACCTTAGACCTGAACATGGGTCTTTCTTTTTCTGACTATTCTGGATGGCCCATAAACCTTGTCTTACTTATGACCTCAGCTACAGCAGTGCTATTCCAGCTGTGTGATATTATTCTTAGAGTAGCCTTCAAATGCAGACCCACGTGTTAATGGCCAGTTTGGGAGTGTAAGGGAAAGATCTCTCGAGTGAGAAGGGGTTGTTTTCTTTTAAGGGCAAAACCACAATTGAAGCTAGATTTATACACAGAAGACTTCTTTTATTTATTTTTTATTCTCATTCTCTGCCTTCTGGTCATTAATCTCTGATATGGAAACTTGTCAAATACTTTTGGAAATTGAAACAAATGTGCTGCTTCCAGACCTATTTTTCTTATCATTTATAACCACAATGTCTTTAAAGAGCTCCAGCTTCTCTTCCTGTACTCCCTATCTCCTAAGTCCCCGTTGTTTCATTCAGAATGGACCGTTCTACCATTTAAGTCTGACACATTTTTCATCACGTCCCTTGCAACTGGTTTTTCATCAGTGGCTTTTGGGAAGTTTTTCTGTGATCTAGGCTATTCGATGTTTTAAGCATGTCAGCTTCTCTGGCTTACCAGTTAATGCCGTTGCTTGTATGCACAGCCATACAGGGAAATATAGCAGTTTTTTTTTTTCTTTTTCCTACTGTGACTTATCAAAAAAAAAAAAACAAAAAGAAGACTGTTCTTTGTTAGCCACTTCTTTGATTTTCAGTGTTTTTCACAGAAGCTGAATTCAAGAATTAATTCTTTTTTCTTTGTTTGTTTAATGAGGTGCCCCAATAACTTCACAGTTGTTTCTTTGCAGCTGAGAAGTATGTGAAAGATTCTATCTGTTGTCTGATGCCTAACTGGAGTGCCAAATAAGGTGTCCTGTGGCGCTGGGCTCCCTTGGTAGTCCCTGGAAAGACGTAGAAATCTCCTTTGAGGGATGCAGAGATCATTGCAGTGGGGATGGATCACAGAATCACACAGAATGATTAAGGTTGGAAGGGATCTCTGGATGATCACCTAATCCAAGCCCCCTGCTCCAGCAGGGACACCCAGAGCACATGCCACAGGGTGGCATCTAGGCAGGTTTGGAAGATCTCCAGAGAAGGAGACTCCACAACCTCTCTGGGCAGCCTGTCCCAGGGTTCTTTCACCCTCACAATCATTCTTCAAAGTCTTCCACCTCTTTCCTTGGATTGGAAGAGCCAAAAGTGAAAAGGCTTCTATCTGTGGTATCATGGTTAGATGCTTTGGTCTGCATGGTATGAGTCTCTCTGTGCCCACAGTGAGTCTTCAATTGGCATTCCTTGCTTTTCAGCTGCATTTGAAAATGAATTTTTACAATAAAGCTGCTGATGTTTCTCAGTGAGTAAAAAAATCCTCAAAAACAATCAAACAAACAAAAAAAAAACCACACAAAAAAACCCCAAATCTCTCCATTCTCCAATATTAGATTAGACCTGGGAAGAAAGTACAATTTTGCTTCAGAGTGAAATTGAATTAGAGAAAGGATTCCTGGACTGTGTCGTCTCAGAGTTGTCACATTGCCACAAACCAGGGGAAAAAAAAGCAAAAAGCATTCCAGTTTCTTGGGCTCAGACTTGCTTTGTAGATTTTAGATGATAACAGCTTTTGAATTAGAAATGTTGCTGTGGCATTTAGGTCCTCACAAGCTGTTGTGTTCATGCAAAACTGCAGAAAGTGTGTTAAGAAGCAGATGGAGGTGGGTAGAGGATGGGTGAGGTTCCTCACTCGCAGTCTCTCCTGAAGGACCTGTGCGACAAAGCTAGAGGGAACAGGTACAGGCACGTGGGCGAAAGCCAGGCTACCAAATCCAGGCCTCGGTGGTTTCTGAGAAAATGTCAGGGCGAGTTTGGCTGCTTTGCAGAGCTGTACAACAAGCTTTGAAGCACAGCGTGGCAGAGAGCACCTTGCACCCCGTCGTGTGCCTGCAGGGAAGGCAGCTTCCAGGTCCCAAATAGGCAGGTCCCTTGTTAATAGCAGTTGCGTAAGTTACACATTACACAGTAGCGATGCTGTAAAGGGAATGCTTAGTGTGCATGGATAAGCTGAACGTGACTTTAGGCATACAGCCCTATGCTGTTTCTCAACTAATTACATCTAGAATTTAGAGCTGTCTGCTTTTGCAACTGGAAGAGCTTACTGTGCTGATATTTACTGATA
Organism: Tinamus guttatus; assembly: GCF_000705375.1. Next base: position 107,265 of record NW_010586575.1, on the reverse strand, counting down.
GAAAACCTTTCTAAATCACTTTCCAAGCAGATGTTCATAAACAAGAGTTCGACAGTTGGTCTGTAAATCAAGTCAAGCATTTCATCATTGTTCTCTTAGGTGGCTCTTTCATTTAAGCATGTTTAACTAAATACATACATTTGCTTAAGTTGAAATGTAAAAACAACATCTGGAGATCTCCTCACTGAAAGAAAATGCCAAAGGGTCTTACAGAAGGATCAAGTACATTTTATAAACTCTGGTTTGGTTTTTGGAATCTGAGCTGAATAAATGTACTCTCTGCCTTCGAGAAGATCAAGGGCCACTATTATTTAAATGCTCTTCTTGCTTGTGTGGCACTCTGCAGGGAATGCATTCCCACCAAAGCATTCTTACATTTCTCATTCCATAATGAGTTTCTGTTTTCAGCCTTGCCATCTGGGACCCTGACACAGTCCCATCGGTATCAGTGGAGTTCTACACTGGTGGAACTGGATACTCAGTCCAAAATATTTATTTTAGAATATTCTGCTCTGTAGTAGACTGTTAAAAGAGGACGAGCATCAAGGAAGGAGATGCTGGGTGCTTTACGTTTTAGTGTGTGCTTGTATCAGTCATATCCTTTTTATCCGTCATTTTTCCTTTTCAAGATATCGGAGCTTCTTTCTTTCTCTCCAGATAAGGCTTTCCTTTTTTTTTTTTTTTGGTACTCTTTTTCTTAGAAAATCATGCTAATACACTGTGGTTCTCTTGCCTTTTGAATCAGTGTTACTATGCAGTTTATCTTTGCTGAGTATTAGTTTGGTAGCTTTGGTTTTTCATATTCAGTTCACAATATGAAGAAGAATTCTGCTGAAACTTAAAAAGCCTTAGGGAAAAAGATTCAAAAAAGTGCATTCAAATTTATAAAGTAGCATATAAAGTGGGGATGGTTTTGCATTATTTGAGCCACTTTGGATATTTTTTCCATGGATGGACTGTCTCTCCTCCGTGATTCCAAGTGATGTTGGCTCACCTTTTGAGGGATACTATGACAACTTTAGCTGTTCATGGTAATACCTAATCTCTAATCCAGAAATGCTGAAAAAGTGACCATCCAAGATCAGTATTCATGTGTGCCTCTCTATTTTGTGATCGAATTCATAGGAATCCTATTTCATATAGTGATTTTGGCATGTCATATCAGCAACGTGGCTCTTTTCAGAGTTATCCAAGATGGCATGGAGCTATTTAATGTTTAAATGACATCAAACATAAAGATGCTGGCCATAATTCTGCTTGAAATAGTATATTTTTCTATGAATTTCAGAAGAACACCTTTTTTTTTTTTTTGATATCTGGAGGTATGGTACATGGTATGGAACAAAAATACCACCAGTGATGGAACGCAGAGAGCAAAGGAGCTATCAAGAAACCTCTCCGAAGTGCAATTTTATCATTTAGTTTTAAAGCAGGCGTTCTAGGCTTAGGAAAGACCTTTCCTAACCTAGCCCGTTTTAGCAGTACAAAGAAGCTATAAAGCTGCCTAAATGTGAAAGTCTGAAAATTCACCCACCTGGCAAAGGCATTTGAGAGCTGGCACTGCACAATCCAGGGTGGCAGGGCACGTGGCCCATTAGCAGTCCCCAGTTAAGTACCGTGCCCGACAAAACTCAGAGCTGCCCTGAGGCCGCTTCAGAATAGATCAGAGGGCAAAACTCAGCACTTTCAGGTGCTAAAAGCTTCTTCTTTAAGCTTCTCTGAATACAGCTGTAGTACAGATGGGAACATGACCCACAAAGCTGGAAGATTCAGCTGGTGTGGAAAAAAAAAAAAAAAAAAACTCTACTAACTCTGGTAAATTCAGCCAGCCCAGCTGCATGGGCCAGATCCAGGTTTTACACTGTTCACCCCAAGCCAACCACACCAATGACAGCAGCAGTCCCTGTCTCTTCTCTTGTCTTGGTGGCTCATGCCAGCAGCCCCTCAGGTACCTTCTCCTAAGCCCACCACAGAGCAATGAAGAGAACAGAGCTGCTCCTGCCAGAGGAAAGGGAAGGAAGAGGGGTGAGCTGGGGAGCCCAGATCCATTCTCTAGTGTTAGGATACATGCAAAAAGCTGCCTTCAAGGTCTGCCTGAAAAGCCATTTCCCCTCTCTCTGGTGAAACTGATGGTGGGCAGTGAGCTAGTGGTTCGTTCAAAACTAACTAAATGCATCTCAGTTGTGATATATCCTGCTGTGAATGTGGTTTGAAAAGCTTGTTCCTCTTTAAGACACCACAGTGGAGGTATTTCAAATAAAATGACCAGTGAGTCACAAAAGCTAAAATTGCAGAACTTTGCAAACCTCTCCTAAGCTTGGGATGAAAGATGCTTTGCTCACAAATGAGGAGAGAGAAAAGAATAGCAAAATTTAAGGAAAATCTGCTTCCTGACTCTGATGCTCTCTGTCTTCAGCTGCTGTGAAATCACAGGCAGAACATACAGGGCAAGACCCAATTAGCTGCTCCAGACCTGACATGCTCTTACTGGAATTGAGATGCTCAGTGTTCTGATTTAACCACTCTGATCTCAGCAAATGTCACAAGGGTAGATTTTGTCCTCTCTGGCTAAGCTGGAAACTTCCTAGATAGAAGGCAAAAAGCACAGAAGTAGATGCAGGCTTTAGATTTTCAAGTTTGTGAGAGCTGGAACAAATTGTTTCCAATGTTAACAATAGCTGAAATCTCTCTGATTTAACTCTTTCCTTTTTTTTTCCCCAGCTGCAGAGCTGAGGCTTGAACATCTGCCAACACATTGGTGGAAGATATAATTCTTTATGATTTCAACTGTTAAAGCCAAAAATAGATCTATTTGCAGAATATGAGTGAATTCAAAAGCATAATTTACCTCAGTTTGGGGGTGGAGTTTAAAGAGAGTGTCACACACTACTGCTAAATGCAAGATCTGCTCACCTCCTAAATATTACATCCTCCTCCCAATGTCTGAAGGTGCTACAACTGCTGAAAAAGAAGCATCAAATATTTTAACATGCACGAAAAATTAGCACTTTTCCTTGCTGCCATTCATGCAGCAGTTGAATTGTTTAGACTGAAATTTTCCGGGGTATTTTAGCCTCAGGCAGATATTCAATGTGTAAAATTTCAGTCCAAACTGTTAATGATTGGCAAAGCTAAAAGCAACTGACAACAGGGTGTTACAATAGAAAGTGTCAGATGATTTTAATAATAGATGATCTCAGTAGCCCTGCCTCCTGTTTTATGATTTTGACTTCTTCTGCTGTCAGAGTAAGGTCCAATATGTATATGTGCATGTGTCTGTGTGTATCTATTTATTTATCCATTTCTAGTTTAATTGATAACATATTGCTTCTATTTAGCGTGGAGCGATTTCTATTTAGCGTGGACCATGGGAGCATAACATATTGCTTCTATTTAGCGTGGAGTTCCATGGGAGCGATTGTTTCCTGCGATTAAGAAGTGTTTTCTCCTACCTCTTCTCCATTCATAACCTTTCTATTCATTTCACTAAATGCTTCCCAGGTTGGCATTATGGAGCAGAGTCCATAGAACCTGCCTGTCTGCCCTCTCTGTAAAATTCATCAGCTTTGCAATGTTCCTATGGAGCTGCTTCTCCTTCCAAGTGAGCAATCCAAGCTTTTTTATAGGTGTTTCCTATGAGCTACTTTATAACATTCCTGATGATACACGTTGTCCTACTCAGAGCTGGTAATATTTTTGCTGTTCTTTTTTTTCCGGGGGAGGGGAAGGATGAGATGATTAATTCAGAACATGATATGTCGGGTGACCATGTAGTTTCCAAAAGAGGCCTGTGGTATTTGTCCTCATACTTTCTGCCTCTTGCTCCTTATCTGGACTAGCATTTAGTTGGCTTCATTTGCTCCTAGATCTTGACTACAGCAGATGCTGAACCCGTCCTCTGCAAAGAGCCTCACTGGGCCCTTGTCAGCACTGAGGTCCCTGTGCCTGCCTTTTGTGGGTTCTTCTAAAGTGCCTCACTGTGCTTGGTATTTATTTATTCCTTCCAGTATAAGGAATTGCAAGTCTTTTGTGGGGCTTGCAATCTCATTACTTGCCCTCTTTTCAATGCTGTTAACAATAGGTTACTTCTAATAACACCCCCTCCTCTGAGATGGCAACTGTTCATTTGCTGCTGCTCTTTGTTTGCTTGTCTTTTTGACCAGTTTCTGATCTACATCAGTCATGGCAATACTTTGTCTCACAGTTTCTGCCTACATCTCTTGGGAAGGATTTTGTCAAAGAACCTTTTGAAAGATTAAATAATGATGCTCTATTTGTGCATACATTGAATGGCAAATTCAATGGCAAATGTAAATACACCTTTTCTCCAGTCCATTTGCATCCTTCAGAATTGCGTTTTTTTTTTTCCCCCGATATTGTCCCAATACTACAGAGTATAATTTGGCACCTTTTTAAAAAGCTCATTTAAACAGCCTATGAAGGGTGTTTGGATTGGGTTTGCTTTTTCAGATTGAAAAAATATACTAAAAATAAATTAAGAACTGTAATACCATATATCCTTGAACTGACGACACAATACCAATTTTCAGCCTGGAACATATTTTCATGGCTGAATAACAAATCTCTGAATAAATGGTTTACTACAGAATTCCTGACACAACCTTAGCTGTGCAAATATGCATGATGAGGGGCAAAAGAAGCATCTTAATGTGGATAACATTTGCTAGTCCATAAATGTCACAAAGAAATGCATTTTTCTCAAAAGTGGGGGAAAGATGCATTATAATTTCAAACAAATCCTGCCTGACATCATTTGATTTCATCCTTAATTTGCAAAAAAATGATTACTCTTAAAACAACAAACATCTGTTCTTGGTATTAGTAAAATCTGCATCTTTATTGAAGGCATTGTCAAAGAGACTCACATATAAACACTCAAATACTAATTTGAAAATAGAAAAAAAAAGGGTAATTTCCTTTCTGAGTGGTGGGGTTGTTTCCATGTGTGAGTGTGTGTGAAATTGCTGTGCCTTTACTTCACTGCTCAAAAATATTAGCAGATAAATCCTTGGTGTAGCTTGCCAGAAATTACAAATAAAATTTTCTAGCAGCAAGAATTCTAGGTTTCAAGTAATCCAAGTCTGCTGTAATCTAAATTAAAATGTCTTATGCACAAGAAAAACAAAGCCTGGATTCTATTTGCAATGCCAGACAAGTTGAACAAATTTTCTCTGCCTCCCAAACTATGCTGTTCCTTTGTAAGGACTCCTGATTTCATTTCAAATAAGATCTTTCCTCTGCTAAACTGAATAGTGAAATATGACGTTGTAAGAACATTGTCAATATTGCTACATTTTAAGGAAAAAATATACTCTCTTTTTCCATGTTGAAAGACAGCCAAGAAGAAAGCCTGTGTTTAAACTACCTTGAAGGTATAGAGATGTATGTGTTCTTGGAGAGATCTCTGCATCCTGTAAGCATCTACCTGCTTTTAGTCTCTTTTTGGGTAAAGAATTTGAAAGTGGTTCGTGTTTGTTGTGAAATAAAAGCTATGTCATAATAAACCCCCTGACAAGGTGCAAGAGCTTTATACAACTTATACAACTCTTCTAAGATTATTTTTTTTTCAGTTGATTTGGAGCTTTTCCCTTTTACCCTCCTCTTCTGAAGATTTCAGAGCATACTCCATGTGGCTAATAGCTGAGCAGAAACCCCCAGCTGTTTGAAATCTGTCATGGTCTGCTCTACCTGTCCAGCACTGGATAAGTTTTAGTTGAGGTCGATATATTCCCTTGCTGTGAGAGACAGGAGAGTTGGGAGGAGTTGCTGTAGGCCGAACCCTTTAACCCAGTCCTGTGCACTGCCCTGCACAGCTTCCAAGGTAACTCGGAAGAACTTCAGGATGTTTTAGCCCATCCGCACTGACTGCCCACTGGGCTGTTTGCCAGAGTTGGGAATTATTAGTTTGCATCATTCCATTGATGATAATGGCTCCCATGCGGAGGCCTGAGGGAGGGAAGCTGGCGGAGCAGCTGGCTGCTCTGGCATCTCTATCTGCTGATGACCTTCCTTGTACCAGAGATATGCCCAGATGGTAGGTAGAAGGGTTTTCTGCTCCGTGGGAGATGCAAAGAGAACGGAGACAAGCAGAAAAAGCCTGTCATAATGTTATAATCATCGTACTTGTGCTGGAAAACTTTACAGTTATGACCCAGATGTCAGAGGATGCAGAACTGTCTGAATCTACTGAAAGGCTGAGGGAACAGCTTCCAGACATATGGACTGGCCTTATTTACATTAGTGTGACACACACTCTCATGACACTGTTTTAATGTCAAGCCTCCTCTAAAGTGGTCAGTGGAATAAATTGTGTGTTGAAGAAAGGGAATATTTTACCATGAAGTTAGTTAGAAAAATCTCATTTGGGAATACTCCAGCTACCACTATCACTGAGCATGTGCCCATTGAGTCAGGCTGCCTAGAATAAGCACTTCAGAAAACTAAAATTAAGCTGATGAAGAGATATTTCAGAAAACATCATGCTAAATACCTTTAGCTCAAGGAAAATATTACATTCATGAACTTACCAGCAGCAGATGAAGACAAAACTAACATGTAGATGCTTAGATTTTATCTTTCTATTTATTTGTTTTTGAGACTGTAAACAAATCACAGTTGTAGCAATGGAAAAGTAAAAAAAAAAATCATCATCTGTTAAGTGAGTCAAAAATCAGCAATACATTTAACTTTTTTTATTAGTTTACTTTCTTACCTTCCTTTCTGGCAGGTGTCTAGCCAAAAACTAAGGGAGTTGCATATTGTCCAAAACTGAGGGTGTTGCAGGAAGAGATGGAGAATAAAGAGTTCCCTGAGTCACAGTGTTGGGTTCCTCAGTCCTCAATGCTGTACATATATACAACACTTTACTTATACTTTATGAATGCTTTATATACATACAATATTTTTTATTAGTCATTCCTCTTCTTTGGAATGTAGAAGGAAACATAAATTGGATGATAATTTCTCTTTTTATGGTGTGTACAACTTTCATCCAGCACTTGTCGATGCAAAAGACCTATTCTTTCTCTTAAGTTCCTGTTTGCGCCTGATTTTACCTCCTTTGTGATCAGTTTCTGAGTGTAAGCTGTCACGTCACCAGAGTTCAGACTCTTTTTGCCTCCCTCATCCTCCATACATAGGTAGTCCTCAGGCAATACCTGGCTGAGACCCTGCGAACTCAAGTCCTTCTGTTTTGGATGCAGATATGCTACTGATTTCACATGACCCTGAAGAGCTGTAGCAATATTCTGCATTTGCAGTGGAAGCTAAGCACATGTGACTATATTTTTTTTAAATTTGCTGAGGTGCTGCATGGCTTTTAGAGCCAAACGCTAACGAAATAGCTTTGTCATAGTGCATTGAAGTTTAATTAGGATAGCTCTTTTTATTGATGCTCAGGAACATTACTTCCTGCTATCAACTCCAGCTTCTTTTCAGATCATGTTTTATGTTGCATAGTATTTCTCAGGATAGAATTTGTGGTTAATTCTTAACCAATAAACAGTTTATTAATTCATCAAGTGCCACTTCATTACTTACTCAACAGTTAGTTAATCAAATCACATCCAACAGGTATTCTTCCCATGCACAGAGCATTTAAATATTGTCCTACAAATTATTTCTGTATTTGGTATAGAGGTCAAACAGATCAATTCCGGAATAATACAAAATATCTAGATTTCTGTTGCATTAATTTATGATCCTCTGTTAGCAAATCTTTGCTGAACCTGATGTATTTATCCTTTTTCCGGTATTCTGTGGATTAAGCATATGAGTATCTTAGTAATGTTTCTAGGAATAAGGGCCATACTACTAAAATTATTTTGTTTGAAAAAAACTAGGAAAACAATACTAGGAAGAATTATCTAATGTTATACTTGTTTGCTCAGGATTTTAAAGGAGAAACATTCACACAGAATGACTTGGTAAAAAATCTGAAATGTCCCTAAATATTTCCAGTTGATTTCACAGGACATTTCTGTCATCTCTAGAATGACACCAAGAGAACTGCATTCTATGCAGTAAAATTGATATTTTCATCCATGCCCTGTTAACCCTGAAGGAAGCGCAGAGCTGCTTCTGTCTTAAGAGGTCCTTGAGCTGCAGGCTGTTAGAGGTTGGCAGATTATTCACTACAGGATTATCCCATTCTGGTGCAGTTTTATTCATGTTCCCAAGAGAACTGGCTAATTCAGGTGATATGCATTCCTGGACTGCACAGGTTCTTTCTGGTTTCAGCAAAACTTCTGTGACTCCTGTGACACTGAAAATTTAAAGGGAGTGTTTGTATGTGTTCCACAAATCCTATGACACACATTGTAACCTCAGTTAATAGACAGACCTTCTTTCATGATTCATGAGAAAAATCAATTCTTTTGTTTTCAGTTGGGAAATGACCAATGAAAATGTCTGTATTTCAGTATTTTCTCCCATTTTTTCTCTGAGGTCTCATTAATATCCATAAGATGATATTTCACCATTTTCTCTCATTGGAGACTTCTTATGTTTCATTTATTTCAAGAATTATATTCCAGCATTAGCCCAGCTTGGGAATTGAAATTTCTCCTACTTCTTTTCAGTCGTTCATTTACATCTGCTTAGGTGCTTATATTTTCAAATAACGTATTTCCTTCTGATGCCATGCAAATGCCTCTGAATTTTATAAAGCACAGCTGCTATCTAGAAAGCAAGCAGACAGATATCCATTAACTCTTCCTAGGCCATATAATCATATATTATATACTGTTTTTTTTTTTCCATCTTCCAGAGCTTTGAGAAGACAGGTGATGTCATTCTGAAGGATCAAGAAAAAATCTTACCTTGCAGGGAGTTGTGCGAGTTTCATCGGGCAAATAGGCTGAACCCTTTCAAATGGAGGGCATGTAGGGAGGCTACTGCCATGGGGAAAATTTAACCTTCCTGAACAGTCCGCCAAGATGATGACATAAGGGGAGAAATGGAGTAAAGAGGTGCAAAACTGGAAAGAGGTAGTTCCAGGAGCACATAGTGAGTGCAAGAAGACTTTTGAAAGTCAGGAATTACAACTATGCACATTTTGCATATTATAAGCCCTGCAACATACATGTTGCCCAGTCTTTTATTTTTAAAAATCAGCTTTGAAACTTAACTGAAGTACAGGTGGCTGTGTACAGAGTTTGTAGTTTTGTGATTTTGTTCATGATAGATTTGTGGCTGACTTTATGATATGAAATTGTTTGTTAATAAGAAGATGGAAAAAATCAATTGTTTCTACAGCATGGGAAGTTTTTTTAATCACAGGTGATCAGCATTTTGGACTTTATGAAGTGCTAAAATTATATGAATACTTCAAAATCCTGGCATTGGTCAAAGCAGCAGGTGTATGGAGCACAGACCCATGCCACACAGAGGTTCCAGATGTTACTGTTGTCTGTATCTCTTTCTACTTCTCTTCCTTCCTTGCATTCCTTTTGATTTATTTATTTACTGTTTTCCTTTCCCATTTTTCTCTTTCTCCCCTTTCTGTCTTCACTTCCACAAGTTTCCACAATGGCAGCAGATTTATATACTTGGAAGAGCATCTGATTGTGGAAGGAGGCTAAGATTAGTATATTTTTTTCTGACTTTAGTTGCTTACATATGTGGCTGTCAGCTGTGAGAAAATGACGAACTGTTGCCAGAGTCCCTCAACATCAAGTCCTGAGTTCCCCATCTCATGACTAGGTTTGCCTGTCAGGTTCATCTTTGCAGGGATGTTTTAAGGGAAAAATAAACAGATTCACCATTTTCAGAGAGTGCCCAATGCCTTTTAGAGGCCAAAATGTCATAAGTTCCTATCTATGAGCAGAAATCATGGGAAGAGTAGTAGAATTAACATCACAGTGAAGCTGATTTCTTTCCACAACAGTGTTGAAGTTGTACCTTAGGAGGAGAGTGGCATCTGTTGTGATAGCATATTGTTGCATTATTATTATTTGCTATGCTTACCTATTATTTGCATTGCATTAGAAGCTCTAGCCAGGATTGGGGTCCTGTTGTGCCAAGTACTACAGAAATAAATGTTGAACCAGGAATGATTCAACCCCATGATTTGCTTGTAAAAAAAAAAAAAGAAGATGGTGTTCTTTAATTTGGTCCTTGTCATGTATACTGCTGTAAATATAGTGCTTATAGTGTGATTTTGTGGGCAGGGATCAAGGGAAGGCCAGATTTGCTTTTAATGTTTTCAGATACGGCACGGGCAGCTCTGAGGAATGATATCTGAAGTTTCTGGACTGTCTGCTGTAAACTATTTCTCTGTGCATTCACAGAGCTTTCTTCAAAAAAGTAAAAGTGCAGTAATAAAGCTAGATCTTTCTCAGAGACATATATCTCATAGAAATAATTTTCAAGTGGCAAGTGTTTTAACGATGCTATGAGGTCTTTGTTTATCAAGAGAGTCTAGCAGACACTGTAGAGTTCATGTAAATTATTACTTGGTGGATTATTAATGAGAAACACTCATCTGGATTCCCCCTTCCCTTTCTCCCTTGGATTTGCCAAAATTTCCTTGGAGAATTGTCTTCGGCACTATTCAGACTCTGTTTCACAGACTACAGCATTTTTGCTGAAAGGTATTAGCAGGGATCTCCTGTCCTGAGACAGCTGGAAGTCAGGGAAGTGATTTCTGCCCCTCTTCAGTGATTCCTTTCCTCTCCTCCAGATACACACACACACATGCACATTATGTACCTGAGTCCTCTTCTCATGACAGTCCAATGCCCATATGGTGCTTCATCGATTGGGCTCATGCACAGCTTTTTTAAGGGCGTCTTGTCGTTTCTTTAGCATTAATTCTCAGAAATTAAAGGCTAGATGAGCACCCGCAAAAACATCTCAGCCCATGCAGTTCCCTATTCATGATTTTTTATAAAAGGACCACAGTCAGAGGCTTTATTTGCACATTCATTTGCAGCAGCTGTGCAGAGACAAAGATTGCACACCAAAGACACAGTAAAAAGTAAGAAGAGAAATAATGTTGGCAATCTTGTCATGATTTCCTCATAAGGAACACATGATTTCTCAGCATTAACAAATTAGAAAGCACCCCCTGGAACTAACATATGCCTTGTTTAAGCAAAACAGAGTAAGCTTGTTTTCATACTCAGTTAATGCCCTTAATGTTAGAGGTATAAGCAGGTATAAGAGGTATAAGGTTCTAATGGAGGCAAAATATAAATAGGATTTGATGAAAAGGTGAAAATCAAATTACGGGAGACAGGTGTCCTTCAAAAAGGAGTGTTCAATTGTAGTCTTTATCACTGGCCATATGTAAATGCTCAAAGTATGGGAGCTAAGAGTAGACCTGCCTGTTTCTTTCTGTTCCCCTGGGCATCAGCTACCGATGCTGCTTGGTCAGATGGCCACACAGCCCTTGTTCTGAGACAGACAATAGTGATTATGTTGGGCGAATGGAAGAGTTGTCAGACTTTATTCCTTTGTTTATTAGAGCAGCTCTTGAAGTTTAGCAGACAATCCAGCATCTATTTTAGAAACAGAGCAGACTAAAGAAGTCTGAATTTCGACAGTAAATGTATTGGAAGATGCCAGTGGCTGCCGTGTTGCTGTGTTCCAAGGTCTGACTCTCTGGGGCTGATAGTGGCTCTCCACAGCTAGGCTGGATCTGTGCCAAATTAAATTGGCACATCTCCTCCTATAATAATTTTGTACCCTGTGGCTGCTCCCACTCTTTACTTTTTTTTTTTTCTCCAGCAAAGAAATCTTTTTACCTTGGCTTACATTGGTATAGTACTGACCAAATGAATCACCTGCGTCAAAAGTTTCCTGAAGGCCAGAAATGATAAGATTTGAACGACCAGTGACACAATCTTGATCTCTGTCTTGTTGCTGAATATTCATTCTTAACTGTTCATACAGAAAAAAATAGGTTGATATGAGATTAAAGAGACCCGGCAGACTATAAAGTTTTGAGGGAAACTTTTAAATTGAAAAGACAGGTAGTTTTTAGAAAAAGTTTCTTATTCTAATAATACTCCTTCTTCATTTTATGGGGAAAAAGAGTTCTTTCTTTGCTATTGCCAAGTAATATATAGCCCTACTGATATATTTCTTTGTTTGAAGAGAGACTGACAGAGTATTAGATTTGTCCTTTTTCAGGGAAACTTAAACCTTGGCTATAAGAGATTGACTCTACATTCAGTCTCAAAATACTCAGCAATGGTGTTCCTGAAGTATATGATCAAATCCCTTGGCTCCAGAAGCCCTTTTTTTTTCTCTCTCTCTCTCTGTAGAAACCAAAGTTTAATGAGCATCTCACTACATTTATTACCAGCTGCTGCCTGGGCTGTCCTAATCATTACAGTGCATGTTGGCAGGCAACTCCACTCCAGGAACCAGATTTTTTTTTTTTTTCAACCCTAGTGAAAATAGACTGTTTTCTTCGGCATAAAATTGTCACTCCTAGGCATGGAGACCTTTTCAATCTTTGATATTTTGGTTAGCTATTGTGCAGGGATGCCCCAATAACCATTTTAACCTCTTGCAGACTTTCTGTGGGTTAGACCGGTACATTTGAGTCCCACAGCCACTGTCAGCCTTACAGTGTCCAAGAGGGAACCGTCTGTGCACGTGCATACGTGCACACAAACAAATCAGTGTTTGTACACATGGGTGTTCTTATTCAGCCAACAAATATATAGGTTGGCAGCTATCATAAAGCACCACAGAAACAATTGGCAGTCTCAGGCAAAAACAAATGACATATCTAAGGACTAGTACTACATATGGGGGATTATACCTTAAAATATATGTTGAGTAGACATAATAACTTATGGTATTAAAATAAGAGCTAGCTGGAATGCGACGCTAGCTTAAGATGGGTGACGCAGCTCAGCTCCCAAAAGCACAGTTGGCAGGAGATGCATCCACGTTGCTAGGGCAAAAGCAGAAGGTGATTTGGACACCAGGCCAAAGAAGGCCTGGAGGAAGCTTCTCCAAGACTGCATGGATATTTAAGAATGCTCATACCTTCCTAAGATGTAGATTAATACAAACAATATTGGGCCCTATGTTAGAAAATATTTATTCTTAAAGGAACTATGTCATTCTACTTTTTTCCAGATCCCAAAATTTCATATGTTTTTTTTTTTCTTTCTATATTGGACTAGATAATCTCTAAAGACCTCTTCCAACCTCAACCATCCTGTGATTCTGTGATTCTCTATATCTCCTGAAAGAAAAAGGAGTTTTCATACTTATTCCAAATGTTCAAGATTTTTCTTTTTGCCCTTCTGCCCCTTTCCAATTTGAAATATTTGTTCTTCAGAGGTCTTCATTGTTGTCTACTATGCCAATTTCTTGTAAGATGAAATAGGAACAAACTCTTGTTTTGATTAATTTAGGTAGGACTTGAAAATAGACCTAAAACAATAATGTTCAATGCTTTTCCTTTCTTCTACAAATACGTCATTATTCAATCCTTTCACACAATATTTTCAGGGCTCTAACTTGAGCGACATATGCTCTTCCATTTCTTACTCAGCTCTTTATCATCACTGAATGTTCTCATTGTAATGCTTTTAGTAATTATTCATTAACATATTGAAAATGTAAGTTTTCTATATTCTACCATATTAGTATTTATAATTCTAAGAGATCATAAACCCTTGGCTGCATAAGCATGTGTGTGTGTGCATGTATATGTATATATCCCTTTAAAAATAATGGTATGATCTTTATGTTACTTATTTTCATCTTGAGATGTGTTATCTGTAAATATAATGTATCTATCCATGCTAAACATAGCATAGTTATGTATGCATAACCATATAATGAAATGTATCTGTCAAAAAAAATTTATGTTCTTAAGGTTGGTTCTCATGTTCCTGTAATCTGACGTAACTCTATCTGTATCTTTGTTTGTAAAGACCAACAAATTTACCAGAAAGTTAAGCAGGATTTGTCTCCATCCCTAGATAACACTAGTGTCCCAGTCCTGTTCCACAGGCATTATGCCAGGACATGAAGCAGACTGCTGTGGTGGCACTGATGGATGACTGTCTCCTCTCCCTAGACAAGAGCTGTATATCCAGCTCTCATTATTGTACCACTCTGCAGTATTAATATAGTTAAACTCAGTATTTTTTCGGATCTTGTCAGCAATGTGGAGAATTTATTGGGTCTCTTTTCCAGTAATTTTATCAGTCATTTTTTTCTGTGCACTCTCAGAGCCCTGATCAGATCCATTTCATCTGCAGACTGTCTTCACAGTTTGAAGCACTACCAGTCTCTTCAGGGGTCTAAACAAGATCATCAGTGTTCAGAAATCCAGCTGAACCCAAGGAGAAAATAGTGGAGGGGTAGTACTGGACAGAAGGAAGTACTTTGAAGAACATCCTATCTCCATGAGGTTGCTCACTGTAATGTTTAGAAAAGGACTAGTGTGAAGCAACCAAGCTAGGTGACTCAAACAAAACTTTGAACATGAGAAGAATAAAGCCCCAGACTTTCAATAGGATGATAATCTCTAAAACAGTAAACTCGAATCATCAAAAGGGATGCTACAAGGATCAGAATGGTGAAGGCACAGAAGAAATATCCCATGATTTAGTTTACCATGCTTACATGACTGCTTTTGAGCTAGACACCTCAGAAGTCAATGCAGAGGGCACCACGTTTTTCAGATGTGCTTAGCTTCATCTAAACTAAACATGATCTCTCTTTCTCTTTACTGAGCCTGAAATGAAGAGCTCAGATACAGATTTCTACATTGTAGCTGTCCAAAATTAGATGAGTTGAAACTCTACCAGGAACTGGACAGTAAAATAAAAGCATAACATCCAGAAAAAATAAAGTCCAAAGTTCTTCCTGGTACAGTACCCTGTATCATTGTCTATTGCATTTTAAGTGTACTCACCACACATTAACCAGTAAGAATTAAAAAAATAAGAAAATACCTATCTTTTTAGAGAACACTAAAATATGATTACAGTGAATTTTCCCATATCAAGTCCTGAGACATTATATTTTTGGCAGCCCACTTCCAAGAGCTGGACTGCGAGACGTGTTCAAATGTATGCAAGAGGTATTCGGATAAATACAGGAAGTACACATGACTGAATATGCATTGAATTTCCATTACTGCAATGCATAGCAATAGTTTTTAGCATTCAGAGAATGTTTTTCATTTTCAGGATATGCTACAAAGGGTACTATCACATTCTCTCAATGTTCATGTGATATATGAAAGTATTTCATTCTCAATTTACCACTGAAGAAACCTATCCAAGACCACAGAAGAAGTAAACCTGGGCCTGGATGCATGCCATCAGTAGTCTTACCATTGACCTTAGCTGGTTTTGGATTAGTGCATTGAAGAAGTGGAATACTGATTCCAAGAATTATCGACTCAGTCCGCTTCAATATACCTCAACACATTCACCTTCTGAGACACGGAGTCCCAAAGCCCCTAGACAAGCATTTCGGGACCGTTGTCCCCCAGCAGTCTGTTCGTACTGTAGTAGATTGATCCTACTTGGAGGCAAAACTGATGACAAAGCAGTATAATTATCTGGCACAAGCATAGCTACTTACAGAGTGGCGTTTACTTGGACGTGACAGGAATTACTGGGAAAGCATTTTTTTCTGTTGAAATCCCCAATCCCCTTTGGTTGGCATGTAACCTAAAATTTCTCCTTCTCAGCTCTCTTTCAACACCATAGTAGCAGTGTTTGTGAACATGCATTTCCATGTTGCTAACTCCCTTAGATGCTTTGTTTTCATCTGTATCATCTGTAGCACTGCCAAAGGTATATTCAGAAAACTGTACCTCATTGAAACCTTCTGCCATCTTTGCTTTGGGTTATAGTTTGTGTCTGTATTTTGGGTAGAGTTTGCTGCTGTGTCAGTTCTCTAAGCTTGTAGAGAAGCTGAAATGTCTTAAAGAGAAAGCAGTAACAATTAAATACAATCCATGGTAGTAGTCATCAGATGATGATGTTTTCCTCCCACTTTCACATGGGACCGAAAAGATGCATAGGAGACATAAAAAATTTGGCCTTCTCTCCTGCTTCTCTTGCTCATTTCCACCTGCTCCATCCATGTCTCATAATGTTGTGGGTTTATCATGATTATTCAATTTAATATGAAGCTTCATATGTGGGTATGACTGTAGCTGGTCCGGCATATCCAGAGATAAGGACTAGACAACTTCATAGGCCTCTTGCTAGCTCCAGCCTCCCTGCTTCCAGGATAGGCTGCAATATGTTACGGTGCATTCAGTGCTATTATGATATGGCACTTTGTTTGACATGGAGCTCTGCAGGCCATTTGAGCAGTAAGTAGTAATGACGGACTTCCACAGCAGGAGAATGATGCCTATGATGGCCTACTGTGACTGTCAGAAGTCTGACTTTTAAAAATGAGATCAAGCAAATTAGCATAGCCAGAGGAGTTCTTTGAATTGTATATTGTCCTTTCACCTCTGACTTTATCTCCCACCATTCACTAAACATGAATATTTAATATGGCCAGTGCTCCATCCCATGAAATAAATGACAGACTGAGTTTCAGAGCTTAATCTGAAAAGGAATGCACATACATCAATACTGAAAAAGCATCACACCCAGAACAAATCCTTTTTCATAAGCCCACTTATTGAAAAAAAAAATGTAATGTAGTATCATGGGTTTTCATTAATACTAGTCTTCAGTAAGCCTAAAGCAAATCCCTGCTTGCTGTGCACTTGCTCTGCTTGCTGTACAGAACTGCCTGAAAGTGGGGAAGGCAGCTGGTGCACGGGGAGCAGGGCATGCAGCAGAGACAGAGACCCTCTCTCCTGGAGTAGAGGCTCTCATTGCTCCGTTGTCTGTCCTGGAGAAGATGCTGCTGGATGTTTCACAGGACGTGATGATAATTGCAGTGCTCACAGTGTGCTTTACACCTGCAAAGTGATATTAAAATGTGAGCACATCATTGCCAGTAAGGGAATATTATTGTAATTGTTCTGCAGATGCAGAAAACAAGATACAGGAAGGTCAGCAGGCTGACCCGTTTAGTTTCTCGGCAGATTTAGGATGAAGGAACAGACATATCTGCTCGCATT
This sequence comes from Tinamus guttatus, assembly GCF_000705375.1. Next base: position 90,164 of record NW_010586575.1, on the reverse strand, counting down.
CAGTTGATCGTACTGACTTATGTAAAATGTAATTCAAATTTCCTAAACATAAAAAAAGAAAAAAAAATAAGCCTTGTTTCCCTCTTTGCTTGTTCAAAACAAACAGGCTCCCAAGCTACCAAATCCCACGTTTACATGTCTCATTAAATACTTTTCAGTTGCTAGCCAGAAAACTCAGCAGAAAACCTGTAGAACACCAAAGTAACTGTCTTCTTTTAAATAATTGATGATGCCAAATAGCAGCAGTGCTATGCCAACAAAGAGATTGGTCTCTCAAAATATTTTATTCATTATGCCTCAAGAAACCCAAAGCCATGTTTTTAACAAAAGCAAATTTCAGAAGTTGGCTCTCTGTTCATCTAAAACATCTGCTTATTACAATTCATGGTGTTGCAGCACTGGTGCTCCCCAGTAAATCTGTTTCAGCTTTAAATAATATGTATGGAACTCTTGGCAAATAGAACAGGAAGGAGAAAGAGTAATATTTGCCAAATAGGCATTTTACTTCATGGGACTGTGGTGGTGTATTTTAATAATATGTGTGTTGAAGAGAATCTACTAATCCGATTAAATAACAGGACAAAAAAAAATTAATTCCAAGGTTCAAAAAGACCTCATTCTATGCATTTTACATTCCAGGAAAAAAATGGTTAGAAGTCTTGACTAAAGACTTATATAAAACAGCCAGAAATTGAGCTTTTTCTGAGGTGTTCATAAACCAAGGTCACTTATGCAAGAAAGCTATGTTGTGATAAAGCTGTCCGACAATTAAATGAAGAAGGCAGATTGATATTAAATGATATTCTTTCCACACTCTGGGTCAGAGTGCAGTGTAAACAACACAATAGCATTAGGAAACAGAAAATAGCATTAGGAAACAGAAAAACAGATAATAACACACCTTCGTGGTGCATGTTTTTGCACTTTATTTTTTTCACTCAGACTTATTAGTGCATTAAATTATGTAACGTTACCTCCTTTATGCATAGCTTTCTTTTTTTTTGTTGTAATGGATCACTGAAAATTCAACCCCCTTTTTCACTTCCTCTTCTTCTTTTTCGTTTTTTTAACAGCAATGTTTTGGGAAAGAAATGCCTAAAGCAAAACTGTGCAAGAAGCTAATAACGAGCAGTTTCAAGATTTATAATCCAGGATTTTATGTTGTATATTTACAGATTCAATCTGTGTACCAGGCTTTGATCCAAGCCTTAGCATGATGACTGGAATCACTCCGATTAACCCAATGATACCAGGCATGGGGTTAGTGCCACCGCCACCACCAACAGATGTGCCTGTAGTCAAAGAAATAATTCACTGCAAAAGCTGCACACTCTTCCCTCCAAATCCAAGTAAGTGGGTCTCATGAAAGAATGTTATTTTCCTAAGTATATTGCATAAAATATTTATGTAATGAAGATTTTTTTTTAATGAAGTGGAGGTAGCTATGGTGTTTCCATCCAAATTCTGCTCTGTGTGACAGAGCTCCTTGCACCCAAGTACCAACAAGCTACATTCCCTAATCTGGGGAAGGAGGGGAAGCAGAGCTACGTTTTGGGACACAGCTTGAAGATGCTCCTTGAGAGCAGGGACCAATTTTCTTTCCGCCCCTTCTGCGACTTTGCACAAATTGAAATATCTTCCCACTGAGCCAGCAGCGTGAGGACAAAGCACAAAATCTAATTTTGTGTATGCTAGCCCCAGGAGTTTTGTTTCAGAGCCATCAGACCAGTGGCTTTCACCATCACCCTGAAGACAAAAGAGAAAATTAAGCAAATAGCTGGGGCTCTGGATTTGCAGTACCCAGATCATTGTTTAATCAAACTGTCTCTGTGTGTGTATATGTATCTATATTTCAAGACTGCAATGCATGTACTGTGGTAAAGGGCCAAAAACCTAAATCATATTAATCTAAGAGAATCCTTAGAGAATTATTTTTAGAGGAATGAGTGCACTAGTAATCTACATATAAATGAGGTGAAGTGTTATGACAGTGTATTTTTATACAGCCTTCAAAAGTGTTATAGCTTGCTCATTTAAATGTGCGCATGTATGTATATGTATATGTATGTATATAAAATTTGGAAGTCACATCATCCCATGGTCTTTCACAGTTAAATGAGCACTTGCAAATGTAGGTTATCCTGCCTCTGTTCTGGCCTCTGTTCCATTATCTGGCAACAAGACAAAACAGATAACCAGCAGAATGTTTTCATCATGTTGTCACTTACCATGTTTTCCACTTTGTTTTTCTGTTTGCTCTGCTTCTGTACTTTGAGAGAGAAATGAAATTATGCTAAGATCAGGGAAAAGCTGTCAGGCCTAAGTGCCCTGGAATAGACTTCCCAATATGGCCCAGTTTTCGGAAGGGCTGAAGTAACATAACTTCCTGGTCGTAACCAGTGATGGGTCTGAAACACAGGTAGTGGAGTGCAGATTCTGGACATATTTGCCCCTCTGCTTGCAATTGCGGTCAAATTGGTGCAGAAGCTCTCCTGATTTTAAACAGAACAACTTCTGGATTTGCTTATTTTCTAACAGAAGGTGAGCAGGAAAAAGAAAAAAAAAAAAGGAAAAAAAAAGTCCTCTTAGGCTTTTTAGGCCTTCTGGTCGATCCTAGAAAATGACCCCCAGGAGCAGAGATTAGACTCTAAAACACAACCCAAGCTTGAAGAAATCTTACAAATAGAGATTTGGTGATCTCTAGAATTATTTTTGTTTCTCTCTTTGTCACACCTCCATGCTATGTAAAATAACTGTTGTTGCCCGGGAATGATTATGAGAATGAATAGAACCTGTGGATTAGGAGACAAATTTTTATATTCCAATGTGATTTCTCTTTTTACTTAGATCTTCCACCACCTTCAACAAGAGAGAGACCTCCTGGGTGTAAAACAGTGTTTGTAGGAGGATTACCAGAAAATGCAACAGAGGAAATTATTCAGGAAGTCTTTGAGCAATGTGGAGATATAACAGCAATTCGAAAGAGCAAGAAGAATTTTTGTCACATTCGTTTTGCAGAGGAATTCATGGTTGATAAAGCCATTTACCTTTCTGGTACTTCACATTTTTAATGGATTTTCCTTGCTTCTCATTTGCTATTTTGTGATGCTAATGCTTACTTATTTTCTTAGCTTTTATCTCAGCACGTCTTTCTTGAGCTCAGTGGTTCTAGCTTGGAGTGGCAAGGGGCAATTCTGTATTGCTCTGTGCCTGCCAAGGCATGTGTGCGGTTTTGTGTGTTGCTTACCCAGGAGCAATTTCCTGCTAACCCAGAACAATTCAACAGAATCTGAAATTCCGTAAAGAACAATCTTATTTTCGATTTACACGGGTTTATATAGTTTTTCTCACAGGTAGCGGAAAGAGGAGGGCACTAGGCCAGAAATGCTGCTGTCTTCCAATGCTAATTTCTGTGATAGGCTGGCAATTTCATTGGCATATTTTTATAGATTTGCAGTGCAGCCTGAATATTTTCTATGTTTATGCTTGCATGTATTTAGCTCTCACATGGTTTGGATTCTGAGACCCATCTGGAGGCTATGCCTTCTGCCACCAGAACAATGAGTGCTACAACAATTCGGGCGTAAAATTTCAAAATCTTTCATTTTCCAATATACACAGGAACAGACTAAAAACCATAACTCCCAGCAAAGAAAAAAAATCCAGCTTTCTCTTAGATCAAACTTCAGTGACAGTCAGTGAACTCTTCAGTTTACAGTCTCCTTATGAGTGTTTGCTTCCTACCTTTGCTCACCTTCACCTTTCTGAGCTTTCTGAGCTAGATCTCTGTCCCTGTTTTTTCTCCATGGGCAGGTTCATCTCTCTTTCTGGGTCCTGAAGAAGCCCATTAGAGTACTGTAGAACCTTGTTCCCAAATAAAAGACCTATATTCTTAAATAAACAAGGGCTAAAAGCTACTCCTTGGTCAAGAACAGGCACAGCCTGACCGGCAACCACTCTGCTCAGGGTTGCCTTAAAAGGACTCACTGGGACAACCTGAAATGGAGCCAGGGGGAGATAACAATTAGGGATGCCTAGCTCACATCTTGGCTATTTTTTTTTCCTTTTAGCAGTACGGACATAAACTCAAAGTCCCATAGGTGTCCATGGGAAGCTCTTGCAGTTACAAATAAGTGGTGTCTCACATCCACATCAACTCCATCTTAAAGCAATAAAAAAGAACAAAAAAAAAAGAACATCTGACTTTTTCATCTTGTTGTAAAGAGAAATTCAGTCAGGAAAATCTTCTCTCACTAGTTTGAGAAAGTAGGGGTTTTTTTTTTCTGGTTTGGTTTTGCTGCTGTTTTTGCTAGCAGCCCAGAATGGCTGTTTTAAAAGTCTTTAGAGCTACAGAAAATAATGGATTTTGTGAGGTTACAGATTTTTAAAAATGTTTTCATATTTTAAGATGTCTTCAAGAAATTCACTCTATCCTATTTTTCTTCCTTCCTTTTTTTACCTCATTTCTTCTTCTTTCACTTATTACTTCCATAACACTGTATCTTATTGCTGCAGATTACAGAGGTAACGCTCGTAAGAAGCAGCAACACATTTCCTAGCTTCCAACTCCTTTCCTAAGTAGAATCCATCTCCACAAGTAACAGCACTTGTGGAAGAGCTTCCCTGAATTTTCTGTCAATTTACTTTCAAATTCTTGAACCTTTTCTCTACATTTTTATTGCATTCTCCTCCTTTCTTTTCCAGTTGCTCTGCTTCGTTTATTTTCCATTCCACCCTCTCTCCTCAGCTACCCTCCCTATTTTCCTTCTGCTCCTTTTATTTCTTCTCCTAGAGCTTTTTGTCTGGTGTCTCTAACCAGACCAAGAAAACAACAAGTGAAGCTGAGAGGGAGATAGGAGAAAAGCTGTGAATGTTGCAAACAAATTTTGCTTCTTTTTGCCACCAGTGCTGATTTCTGTGCCACTTTCCAGTTGAAACAACGGATGTTGACTTCCAGCTCTGCAGAGAGGGGAGGTCAGGCACTAGATAGTGGCATGTTTCATTTGCACTGAATTAGTGGGTTTTTCTAAGTGGTCTTTATTCTGCTCTCAAACATAATGTGTTCTGAAATGACAGGAGAAAAACATATTGTTAAAGCATTTTTCTTTTCCCTGCAATAGACAAAGGAGACATGCGAACAGAATTTGTGGTAGATATAGTATGCATGCTATATTAGGGGAGAATCATGCCTTTGATATCTGTAGTATAATGATGATTTTGTCTATCTAATCGGTTTTATCTGTCTACCGCATCTGATCTCATCTATCTTCAGTGGCTATCCCATGCTTATCGTGAGAATAGTGTTTGTGATTACAGAATTCATTAAGTAGTCTAATCACCGTTTTCTTCCTTCCTCAAGTAAACGCATATGAAAAGGAGATTGGAAAATGGGTGGGAGACTATGATAAAAGAGCTAACCTGAGGAAGGGATATTTTTATTTAGTTCTGAAAGTTGTATTTTGATATCCAGAGGAAAAGAGTTTCTAAAATCTAAACATCTAAAATCTACAGGCTTCCCCTGAGGAAGCTCCTTTTCCAAGCTGTACATGCTTTGCTCTTGTAGCTGACAATTCAGTAACTTAAAAATATTGATGGCCCTAGATTTGGACGATGGGACAAAAAGGATGTTTGAGGCAGACCAATTTAAACCTCAAAAGCCCGAACATGCATTTCTCATGCACTGTTACTTTCCCGTGTGGGTTTCCATTCAGTACTGTGTACTGACTTTATTTTTATGCTCTCAAGGGCATGTGTATACCTCAGCATGCTGATCTATATTCCCAGATAGGGAACATCTATTGACTACTGCTCCCCCATATAGCAACACTTAAAGATAAGTCAAGCCATGGAGTATTTACTAGATCTGAGATACAGAAATACTGTGCTTAGTTTTAATTTACCACTCTCATTAACTTTTCCTTTTGTGTTCCTTTAAGGTGAGGATGTTGGCAAGTTCCCAGGATCTTTTCCTCTTCCATGTGTGTGTGAAACTGAAATTAGAAATGACAGGCCAGACACACAGTTAGTGCTAGCTGCAGTCCTGAGCAAAGGGCTGGGAGAAAGGTTCTGTAAGGGCAATTCATTGCCCATGCATGAAGGGGTGTGAAATGACAGGTTGTTCTCTCATATAAAATACCCTTGAACATCAATAAGGATACACGGCTTTGGAAAACAGAAAGACTTCAGCTGCCCTGTGGTTCAGACCTGCTATTATATACGGGCTTCTGGGGATCCCGTGCACAAGAACATGATGTTTGGCATCTGTTCCCACACAGAGTCTGGATGGACATCAACCTATCAAAGAGTCTGCTTTTCACTGGAAAGGATATTCGTACTGTGATTTCCTCTAAGCTTGATTTTGAAGGCTGTAAGAAGCTGTGTGAAAGGGGCATCTGCTTGTTCATTAAGGGGAAGTTGCAAAGCCCTGAACAACCTGTGTCTTAGCCTGTCTATACCCAGAGGGCTTCTGATACAGGAGAGAGTGTAACTTCCTGAAAAGCACCGCCTAAGTGGGAAGTCTAATTTTAGGTTCATGAGACCCAGCAATGTCCTTTTCACATTGCTGATAACACTCTTTTGGCTCAGAACAGTCACTATTTGAGGAATGCAACCAGGGACCCAAACCGGGGGGTAACATTTGCCACAGTTATCAGGATAGCTGCATCAGTAACCCCTTTTGGCTCACCCCTTCATGCCTACACCTCTGTGGATAAAAACACATAATTATCCACTCATTACTAGTTCAGGGCCCAATTCTGAAAGGTCGTCCCCACCCTTCTTCTAACTTATCTCACTGAATATGGTGTATCTGTAATTTGTCCTTTAAAGACCTTGTAACTAGAGCCACATATTGGACAATAAGCAGCATTCTCAGGGAGGGACGCAGGGTTGTTTTTACTGTTCAGAGCACTAGAAACCAGAGTAAAAAGAGGGAAGCTTAAATCAGCAAACAAATCATTTGCTTGCTATCTTGTTACACTCAGGCCTGCTTTGTCCCAGCTCACAAACCTTAAGTCTTCATAGATTTGACCAGTTCCATAGAAGTCTTTGTTGTTTTCTGTCCTTGAGGGGCCTTTTTATTTCTCACATTATACTGAGGAGTTCTCCATCTGGGTGTGTAGTACTTACTGGATATTGAAAGTCATACCTCTTCCTCATTGACAGGCTATTTAATTGAACTCCACAAGGTGTTTGAAAGGAAAGTGTCAAAGTAAAAGACACTGAGAAGTTTTTTGTCGAGGCTCATTACATATGGATATTTAATGGTCTTTGAAGCCATTGTCTCGTGTGCTGTAGTACAGTTAGTCCCTTGTCTTCATACAGTGAGATGCTCTTACAGCAGAAAAGCAGAAGAAACCTAGGTATGCATTTTTGCAAAGGTGCCCCAAATCTGCCATCACAGCCTACACAAACCTTAACTTGGCTGTCTCCAGAGAGAGTGAGAAATTGAGTTTAAACTGTGGTGGCAAAGCGTTGAAATTCTTTAAACCAGAGACAATTATTTAAACTGTAGACTGAAAGGTAGAATCTTTGGGGTTGCTGTTTGAAATAGCAAATAACATTTTTCCTGTCATTTCAAGCAGAAGTTTCCTGTCCCTAGAGTTATTATATAGTGGTTGTAGTCGTGTGTATTTCTGTAAAGCCTACTATATGCCAGCTCAGCAGGGACTACAAGTCCCCAGCATCCTGTGATTTGAGACATCTCTGTTGGGCTATTCTGATTCTGAGGCTACTGCAGTGGGTTGGCAGAGAGAAATTTGGGCTGGCCCTGTGAGGACTGATTGATTTTACCTGTAGTCGGAGACTCTGTTTACAGCTCTCTCCTTAGCATCCTCTTACATTCCCCATGAATCAGTGAGTTAAAAGCTAGAGAAATTTCTCTGCCAGTATCTTTCATCCTTGAAAATAAAACGTGAAAAAGGATTGGTGCCCAAAGTATATTCGTCCACAGTGTGGTTGCAAAAGGCTTCTATTGCTTTGGCATGATTTGATCTGCCTTCTGATAGCAGTCAAGGGTTTTAGTTCAGAGCAGAGCCCTTTTATGCTATTGTACAGCCCCTGAATTAAACCATGTCGTTGCAGCTGCTTGCTTTAGCAGAAGATCCATTGACCAAATTATGAATATGTAGAACATTGCTGAAGGTGGGACACAATAGATTTCACACTCTGATCACAAGGAAGTCATGTGCATATAAACTGCTTCAAACTTAGTTTGAATCTCCAGCAAATATAAGCCATCTTCAAATTAATTTGGCATACAGCCAGTCTAAAAAACAATGAATTTCCGCATTCTTTAAAGTAATTTTAAATTTGCTGGAGATTTTTGTGATGTGGTGTTTACAACTGGTAAGCCTCAAAAATTGAGCTTTGTCATCAACACAGGCATGACCCAGCTTTCTATGTGACCTAGTAGCTTATCTAGCTCAATTTTCTCATTCATCTGTGGTCAGGATTTTCCTAAATTTCAGTCTTTTCCCATATTTTTAATTGCCTTGAAAGGCTGGTTAATAGAACTAAACCGTACCTGATGTAAACAGGATTAGGGGAAGAGGGACTTCACATCCAAAACAAATTTAATCAGTTTTTAGTGGGGGAATGCTTGTTTTATTTGTCTTTTTAAATAGCCTTTGCATTTATAAGGGTTAGGAGTATCAGGTAAAATAATGACATATTCTGAGAAACATTTTAGCTTTAATGAAGCTTCTGTATTTTTGGTACTACTTCTTTCAGCTACCTACTCTATTGATACGCAATTTAGAAAATCACAAGGGAAAAAACCTGATGAATGTTTATCTTCCTGTGAAAGTGAAATGATTGACAGATTCTGCGTAGATAAGTGGGAATATGTGAATGTATTTTTTACTTAATTTCACTTGAGGAAAAAAAAAGGGGAAAAAATAGCAAAGAAGTCCTGCCAACAGTTAGTTCTGCTTGTTGGTTTCAGGTTACCGCATGAGATTAGGATCTAGCACAGACAAAAAGGATTCAGGTCGCCTTCATGTTGATTTTGCTCAGGCAAGAGATGACTTTTATGAATGGGAATGCAAGCAAAGAATGCTGGCCAGGGAAGAGCGCCACAGACGCAAAATGGAAGAGGACAGGCTGCGCCCTCCTTCTCCCCCAGCAATAATGCATTATTCTGAACACGAAGCTGCTTTGCTGGCTGAAAAATTGAAAGGTAAGCAGCATTTGATACTTTTCGATGTATTATTCCTCAAGAGCAGGAGCCGCCCAGAAGTCAAACCAGGGGAACTGATTTCTCTCTGATGTATTTCATTACTTACCCTGTTAGCCTTTTCCCATTTCCCTGCCAGTTCTATTTCGATCATAATGATATTCACCTACCTTCTAGAAATGCACATCTGTCCATCTTGCTGTGCTTTAACAACTGAAACAAGACCTTCAGAAAACTGTATGTTTTTCTTTTCCTGCTCAGTTGCTATCATCTACCTTAGAAATGATCTCATAATGAGACAACCTGTTACACAAATATTTTACATTTAAGGCTCAATTTTTAAAATCTTTCTATCACTGAGTAATATTTTCTCACAGTCCCTGCATGTTTTTGTCCTAATTTCTGATATTTAAAATGCTTTCATGAGTTTTATTTTCAAGTGCTCCTCAGCTGCAATGATAATATTTTTCTCTGTTAAAAACTACTTATTCTTTCATGCTCATTTTAGGGTTAAAATCACTTCTGGAAGATAGTATTTTGTCCCATTATGTGTTTGCTTGCTTGGGGGGAAGGGGAGAGTGTTCTGAGTGTTCCAAATACACACACTCCATTAATATTTTTCAAAGCTTGAAGATTTCTGCTTTTAGTAGTTAATAGTTAATATATGAAGTAAAAAGCAATATATATATAGTATGTATATATATATGTGTATGTAAAGAAATAAAAAGTCAAAAGAACAGTTCCTCTTACCCCCTGGATTTGTATTTGTTTTCATTTAGCATTTAGTGCCTGTGCTTGGCATTCTTTTCCCATGTGATGGGCAAGCACGTTACTTCTGCTGTGTGCCAGGTCACAAGAAACTGTGATTCTTGCCACCATTTCAGAAGTATCTAGATTAGATTTAGGCTGCCTAGCTGTCAGCAGAGTAGCCTCCTGTTTTAACTGTGAAACAAGTTTGGTAAACCAGAGAAGGGCGATGCCAAGCAGTGCATCCTTGGAACGTGGTGCTGAGATGCACCCTACTGTCCCTTTGGGTACTGCTTAGGACATTTCTGGTTGTCAGTGTCATATTGGTCAGCTGTTAGTTTGACTAATGATACTCTGGCCAAATACACTTCTCTTAAATAATTCACTGAGTAATCAGGAACCCAAAATCAGAAAAAAAAAAAGAAGAGGCCCAAGGAAGTAAAAGCACAGTTTTCATTCTCACCTCGCTTTCAGCCCACCTCTATACAGTAGGAATACAAAGATTGGGTCCATCTGTTCCCAGAATCTGTTTTCAGTTGAATATTTTAGGACTTAATATTTTATCGGGAAGTTTGTCTTTATGTAGTAAGGCCTAGAGGTTTCCTGGACTAAGCCAGAATATGCAAGTAATCTGGGCAATTTCTTCCATATGGCTAGCCATTGCTTAGGGCAACTGACTGTTCAGTCTTTGCGTGATGTTCAAGATGTCTATATTTAGAAGGGTTTTCTCTGCAGTCTGGGTAGCTCTCATACTTAATTAAAACTTATTAAAGGTTTTAAAGCTTTGACTCTCTTGAGGGACATTTGAGCAGAGCTTGGCATATACGTACAAATTTAATACAGCAATATTTTGATCGCTATCTAGACCAACCCCATGCACATTACTATATCTGTGGAAATAAAGATAAATTTTCAGAGACATGCAGAATTAAATATAAGCAAATCAATTAAAATCCAGCAAAAATAAATACTTTAGTTCTAAAAACATTTCATTAGTCTTTTCCTTGTAGCTAAATTAATAGCATATGCTCTGCATCTGTATAGATTCTTGGGCAGAGAGAACACAAACAAGCCCCTCCCTCCTCTCAGTTCCTCATTTATTTTCCCTATATAATGTATTATAGAAAGTAGAGGTGGAGTATTGGTGAGCTATTTAGCTATTCTTCCCAATGGCAAATGAAGGAGTAGAACAGAACATCATGGTTTCCTTTGGGCAGCATAGATGCACTACGTGAGCCCAATATGGCATCCTAAAAAGAGGTAAAACAGCACGAGAGACATTGCTTTGACCATGGTAAAGGACAATACATGTCATCATATCCTCTCAGGTTAAATATGGGCTTGAGGGAAACTAACAGAAGATATATGTACACATACATAATACACACGCACATACATACATATATATATGATGTACATATGTACACACATTAAAAACAAAAATTGGGCCCAAAATCTCAGGTGTCTGGATATCACCAAGTTTATTTTGCCACAAAGAAATGAACAATTCATCCTGAAGAAAAGAAAGATTTGAACAGATTTGCTCTTGGCAAGATTTACCTTGAAAGATTTGTTGTTGAACAGATGCCTTGCAGTTTTTTCCCTTGAAGAAAGTCATGACCTCCCCATGGTACCCACTTCAAAAGAGTCCTGAGTATTTCTGCTAACTCATTGGACATGAAGTGCAGGTGCCCAGGTTTTAGCTTCTGCAGTGCCTCCAGAACTTCCTGAACAACACTAACTGAAAATCAAGCCAAAAAAGCTAAACATCTGTCTTCCCAAGATACTGCTTTGCAATCACAGATGTAGACAACTTGGTCTGAATCCAAGCAACTTCTGTTGTCAAAATAACCTTGGAAATTCCTGACAGCAAGGAAATTCTGACTCTAAGCAGAGATGAACTAGGCTCAGCAGCCAGTCTCCTGTTGCAGTCTTTAGATATTTATTGAGTCTATAATAGAGGTGACTGTATCTTTTTCCACCTTCTGCAAACTGCTGCAGAAGATTAAAGAAATCATTGTTCTAGTGTGCCAGGCTTGGCTGGAAACTCTTGCCCCAATATTGTCAGCATATTCTTATTCACTTCATGTGCTAAAGTCACCTGATACAGCAGTAACTGCTGTGGGGGAAAAGGTGTAAGAGAGTATAGAAGGGTCTTTTATGTTGGTTGGAAACAAAAATTCATTATAAATCTCTGCCGGGTAATTGATAGACCGCAGTTAACCTGCCATATCCTTCTAAGTCATCTTCTGTTTCTTCAGCTTCACTGAAGATGTGAAGTTAGACTCTGAAGATAGATGATTAAGAAGTTCAGAAGAGGCAACAATCATCCTTTAATGGTAGTGCAAAACATCTCTGTATTTACATGGTATCTGAAGCCCTGCTTCAGATAAAAACATAGTGATTTTCAGCAGTGATAAGGAATTAAGTAGGATATCTCAAGGTTTGACACAGTGCTCAGAGACCTCTTGGTAGCAAACAGTTCCTGGGCTGCTAATGGCTGGAAACTGGAGGATGGAATGGCTGGAATGTGGAGGAATATGTCCAACACTGCTCACTATCAGAGGCATGTTACTGGACAAACTGGATCTTTTGCCTTAGCTGTGCAGATATATTTATGGAAGAAATCTTCATCTAGCAGCAGACTGTAGTGCTATTCCCCCCAAATTTTCTGTGCAACTGAAAATCAATGCCAACAATTTAACAACTGTATAATGAGGCTCTCTTTAAGTTACCATGAGCCCCATCATGGAATTCATGGGCAAAACAGAGACAAGTAAGAGATCTAAAAGTCATATTTCAAAGTCTGAGCTGATCAGCTTAGGCTTCCTTTGGTTAAAAGGATGAAGTAAGAATTTGATCTACATACAAGTCTCCAGAAGAAGTGAATTGCCTCTCTTACTGAGCATAAAGACAAACAAATATCTTCAACAAATATCTTCCAGAAGCTCTAAGTGAGAGCAGCTGACTTTTACCCAAAGAGAACGATTAACCAGTATGACAGTCACAGTAGCTACCACCATCAACCTAAGTTTTAACCATATCTAACTGTACATAAATGCTTTTAAGTATTGATTTTAAATACTTATCTAAAATGTGTAGTCTTTCTCTTTTGTTAAACCATATTTTATTAGAGCTTTGTAAGCGGTGATCATGTTTTTGCGAGAAGAGCCAAAACCAATTTATTTAACCTGTGAGAGAGAAGTCATCGCTAGAGTCTACATATCTGTTCTATGATTGTGTGATTTCCCTAACTCTTCCCGTGTTTAATAATGTTTTTAGCTGTTTGACTGACACTTAACCAGTGTCATGACAAAACTTTTTGTAAAGAGAGGAGCTGTTCAGATCATGGGTTTTGCCTGTAGGCAAAGGTGGGAAGGCTTGTGTCTTCTCTGTCACTGCAGATCAAATAAAGATCAGATTGTCATATGATCAACAGCTTGTTTCACCTGCTACACTGTCTCTGGCAGTGGCTAATCCTGAATGGTTTGGAGGAAGTTATAAAACTTCAAAACACAATCACATGCAACTGTACCATTAGGCAGTATCTCTTCCTGACTCCAGCTGGAGATAATCTTACTCTTTGAAAGAGTAGACCTTTTATTTAGGGTAAGCAAGTTTGGCAGGTGACATGTTCAGGACATTCGCTTGCTGCATTTCTATAAGGCCATTGGAACCGATGCTCTGGGGACTGGGACCAGAGTGGAGCTCCGCATGGCCTAGATGCTTATCCCCTGTCCTTAGCTTTTGTTTATCAGGAATCATAGAATCTTTGTGTTTGGGAAAGACCTTCAAGATCATCAAGTCCAACCGTAAACCCATCACCATTATGCCTGCTAAACCATGTCCCTCAGTGCCTCATCTATATGTTTCTTGAACTGTCAGCAATGGTGAAGTCACTGGAGATGAGACACTGTCAGGGACGGTGACTTCACCATTCCTGGGCAGCCATTCTAATGCAAGAAGAGAGCAATTGAGGTTCTTCTGGATCCTACTGCTAGGCATGGCAAGGTGGTAAAGGCCACCTATTTTGTCATTCAGAGAGCTTAGGATGTGGGCCCGAGCACTGCTGCTTTAAACTGTTCTTTGTACTTCTGCGTGCCTTTGAAAATCAAGTCCTCTCTGCCTTGCCATGAGATTTGCAAACAGCTGTAAACAGTTTGCTATTACCATTATGCCTTCTTGTAAAATATCCAGATGCAATTTCAGGAAGTAGTCTAGGACAGTCACTACTTAGAGGTACTTATTGTACTTTTTTCCCTCTTTCTTCAGCAGCATCTGAAATAATGACCTGTACCATGAAAACTTTTAAGAATCAGGGCCAGATGTTTATTTAGAGAGAGGCTGTTTTCCATCATGCTAGCTCTGTAAAATCAGTGGAAGGATACTTTGTTTCTCGCTTGAAATTCCGTGTACTTTTCCACTGCAGAGACAGGCCTCCTGTCTCCCAGATGAGAACTGGAGTCGCAGATTCTGAGCCACTTTGTTGTGAGGATAATGAATCTGTATTCAGATTTTATAGGCTTGTTTTTCAGTGCCCCCAGTCAATTGTTAACCCCCCAGCAAACACCCTAATCAAATTTCACATAACATCACATTCTTCTTTTAAAAAAACAGCAGTTCACCACTCCAGCAGTCTGAAGCGCTGCCCAGAACTCCAGGCTCTTCTGGCATCATTGATGTTGCCAGGTGTTCCTGTGAGACAGCAAACTGAGGAGGCGATGAAGATTGCTCACTACCAAATATTTGCACCTTGATTTTTTTACATTTAAAAGTAATTTTCTCCCACTGCATGAGTCTCTTTATCCATGTCATAGCACTGATAAGGAGCTTCACTGAAAATAAGATCTAGTTTCTCAAAATGGACTGCCAGATGGTTATGACTGAGAAGGTGCCTCCAGTGAATATGAGGCCTTGCATACCTGCAAAAGCTTGAGCATCTCAATGAGTTGTTCTATACTTCTTGCTGATTATGGCCCAGGCTTGAGGCCCTTCATATCTAGAAGGAACTTGCTCTGAATATTGACTTATGCAGAAGTCTTTGAGAATAACAATGGAAACCAATTAAACTAGAGAAAAGTGCAATTCATTATGAATTGTATTTTCCTATTGTCTCATTTCACTACATGGCTTTATCTATCATTGACATTGACACTATATATCATTGCCAGGGCCTCATGCCTAAGCCTCATTGATCCAAGCCTGCAGTTCTAAAAATAAACATCCAAGCTACTAACAGATTAAACTGCATTGTTCTACATTGATAATTTACAGTTACTAGTGATGTATCTGTTGGTGGCAAACAGACCTGGAAAGAGGGAGAGCCCAAGAACATGGTTCATATAAATGCATATAAAGCACACTTTTACTTCATTGGAAAGAGCACTTGTCACAAAATACTCAATTTAAATTTGTTTCATGCACTCTTGTGTGAAGTTTACAAGCCATCTTCATGAGTTCTGCGCATAGAAGGTTTAGGAGTGGAAGACAGAAGCGAATTGGACCAGGTTTGTGAGAATGAAATGATTTTCAACATCTGAGCTGTGTAGAAGTACATGAGCTCTTTCTCATACCTTCTCATGCCAGGCCTGTGCCAAACAATTTGTGGTTTGTACCAGTTATTTTAGGTTTGCAAGTCAGGTGAGAAAATAAAAAGAGTTTTATTTTTCATGAGAAGTTATTTTTGTTTTCTGTTTGTTTGATTGATTTTTGATCTTCCAAATCAATGAAATAGATTTTGATGTGGAAATGAAAAATAAAAAATCAGCACAATTTGTTTAAAAATAGTAAAGGAAAATTTTGCTTTTTTCAAATATATTTTTTGACCCTAATGCTACAAAATTTCACACAAAAGTGCAACTAGCTTCAATGAAACATTATCTGACTGCTACTGGATAGAATAACAGCTAAGCATAAATCTGGTGATTAAACTTTTGGCCTCCTTTCTGAGATCCACCTACCTTACCTTAGGTAAAAGTCTATGCTTCCTTGCTGTAATGCCTCAAAAATTTGATCGATGTGAATTCTGGGAAACTAAGATCTTTTATAGTAAAGTGTGACTATAAATCTGAATCCTCCTCCTTAAAGGCATTTGAGGTCGTATTATAAAAATGTGCCCATTTAGTCTCCTGGTTCCTTGCAGCTTTTCTGTTTAGTGTGTGTCTTCCGGATTTCTGATTCCTCAGTGTTGAATCAGATGCTTTATTATAGCACAGTGAGATTGTGTCAGTAGATATTTGGGATGAAATTTGCATATTCTGGCATCTGTTTTCAGGAGTGCATTATCAATGGTTGAGTAATGTGGCAGCCAGAGCAGCACGCAACTCGAGACATAGGTTGGACATGTTGACCTTTTATTTTTAAGTGGAACTGCATTGTCAGGTGTTTCGGAGCAAATCACTCTAATCTGTGTGCTTATGACATTCGTGTTTCAAAGCAGAGTTGTGAACACTATGATATTCTTAATTCAAGCATATCTGTACCTAATGGTATCATCTCCAGAAATTGCTTCTTGCAAATAAGCTCTTTTAAAATGCTACATCTGTCTTATTTGCTTCAGGTAGCTAAATAGTTCCACTATCTAACAAAGACATCTTTTCATATCTGAGTTTGTTTTTTAAATATTTTGGGAAAACGAGACATAAACATCTGCGAGCCATATACAATAACCTGGTATTTACTTCCCTTTTAAATACAGTGTCTCTTTATGAGTGCAGGAAAGTCATTCATGTGGATTTTCATTTTAAAAAAATATAATTTGAAAAATTGAGAAGCTGCTTCTTTGCCAGACACTGTATTATCCCCTGAAGAGAGAACAGATTGGAAATTTAAATAAATAGATGGCAGTTACAGTAGAATGAACTAACTGGGGATGCATCTTGTGCAAGACTCAGGTAACATCAAGCCTGACAATCTCAACCCTTGCACGTCGTTTGAAATATAAACAACATTTAATTGCTTGGGAAATAGGATATTTCACTGAGGAAAAAAGAAAAAAAAAACACACTGCTTTCATTATGACTGTGTGCTTGACAGCCAGACTCCTGGAGTGCTGCAGAAGCAGCTCGGTTATCCAACAAGGCAAGTCTAACATAGAAAGGATCGAATTCTATGTGAGCCTACGTCAGGAAGGGCGGCAATGCGGAGATCCTCCTAGTAAATCACATGGATGCCAAGTTTAATTGCTGTTGAAAGAATCCAGACCTTTTTTTAGTATAATCTTTTTTTTTTTATTAGTAGTAAATCTAGACAGAGACCTATAATAGGCATGTTTCAATGTTTTAGTATCAAATCTGTTCACTCACCCTTCCCGTTTTTAGATCATCCTTTTCCCCTTCCTTCTCCCATATGCTGCTGACATCTGTTGTGACACAATACATCTGTCTCAAAGAGCCTCACGGAGGGGGTATGAACAGGCACATCATGAGGACACTTTTGTCTCCTGGTAAAAGAATTTAAGGTGGGTTCAGCTATCAACGCTCTGGTAACCCAGTTTCATGTGTACCTTGCTGTGGTGCCTGGAAGAAATATGTTCACTAATAAGTGAAGGCACTCCTCCCTTATGTAATCTATATTATATAGAGCAACTTTTAAGGTTTTAATGTAAGCCCACTTGATTAAATGTACAGCATGGCAAAATGACTCAAGTTAATTACTATGAACTGGGAAAAAGCTGCTCGCTGATTTGGAAGTTTGGGGTATGACTTTGAGAAATAGAGAAGAAACTCAATACCCTCATAATTACATTTTGTTGGAAATAATGGCATCAGCAGGATAAGATAATGGATTTCTGTGTCTCACACAATACACCCACCTCTGAAAGAGTCTTATGCGATTTGTATTTGGAAGAGGTTGATTACACAGTGGGGAGAGATTTCTTTTGGGGGTATATTTTAGTGAATGTGTATATATATATATATATGTATATATATGTATATAAATCTAATTTCAGCTGATAGTTTCTAGGTAACTGAAACACTTTCTTGGGTATAGAATGCAGTTAAAGCTATTTAAGAAATACTAAGGTGGATTATTAATTATTCTTTGAAAGTAACCCTTTAGGACTATGCATCTGGATTCTCTGACGCTGACTTATTGTGCAGTGCCATTGGGTTACAAAAATTATTAATTCCAGAAGTACCAGACTGATGTATGTGTTGTAAAATTATAAAATTTGCAATTATGTAAGTTATTTAACATGGGAAAAAAAAAAAGGATGATGAGGGTGGTAGACTGAAGACATGTTTCTAGGTCAGTGTCAAGCACTGTGTGCAGGAGAAGCTCTTAAGCCAAGAGAAAAATAGGTCAGCATTATGGCACCAAATGTGTCATGTGCCAGGAAGCAAATTGTTCCTGATGCACAGGAGACCTGTGCTGAACTTACTTACTTATGAGTGAGGCTTGTAAACCTTTTCCTGTCTGGCTTCATCCATATAAGCCACTTGCTGTAATTTACTACTTTTTGTATCAAATTCAATGTTTTAAGTTTAGAAACTTTAGCTGTGGATTGGTAAATTGCCAAATCGGACGACAGAATGAGAGTAACTTCGATCAAACATCCTCCATCAGTTGCGATGATACAGACTGAAGAAGTCACCATCTTGAGCTGGCCCTCACCGCTTCGTATAGTAACAGAACTGGGCTCACTTTGACAAACTGGACCCAGAGAGGAATCAGGTGGATGAACCTCAGTGTGGAGGTGAGCCTCCATGCAGACCTGCGAGCAGCATGGCCTTGAGCAAAGAGACAGTGGAAGATGAGATGGAGGATGTACCATCTTCCTATGGCATAGCTGTAGCTGACAGAGGACAAGCTGTTGTAGACATATGACATGAGCCCCTCTGTACACATGCTGTACACAGTCATTCGCAGCTACAATTAGACCTTCATGAGGTATTTGTTAGCTGAATTTCTAATGGTGAGGTCAGAACTTAGAATAAGGGCAAACTTCCATCTTCTTGTCTTACAGAAGAGCCACAGAAAAATGAGATCATTAACACAGCCCAAAACATATGAAGCCAGTGCAGCTTCTAGGTGTAGACAGGAGGATAAGGAGTAACAGATTGGTCTTTTCTACATCTCTTGTAAGTCTAGGAGATTGCACCAGGGAAGGAGGATTAGGGTGAGGACTAATGTATACTGCAGAACCAGGAAAACACCACGGACTATAGGACAACATAGCAAGATTGCTCTAATTTAGACCAGCCTCCAGTGTTGTGTGAATTATGCCAGATACTTTGCAAACCTTTGAAAAAGCCCAGGGCTGGGAAGATTAAAAGACTGAAACGTGTAAAAGAAACTAAAAAAGGAGTCTAAAAAAACCCCTCATTGCTCCATCTTTTCCTAGTAAGAAGTAGAGCACATAATGTTACTCTCTAAATAGAAAAATATAAAGTTCTCTATGTTTTAATATTCCTGTAATTGTGAAAATGATAATGATAATTGAATATTTGAATGCCTGGCTTCAGAGTGATAGATTAGTCTATCTATCTCCTTTCTAGTGGTCAAAACCTTAGAAACTGACTCTTCTGTCCTGAAAGCACCTCAGGTAAACCCCTAACACTGAGAGATGAAGAGTCACAAAACTTAAGATTATGCTGACTAAATTCTGCTCTCTGCTGCACCAAAGAAAGTCTATAAACTGAGACTGAAAACTTTGTTTCCTAGACTTGCTCTCAGTATGCCATCTTGTAGCAGTCATAGCTTCTTCTATTTTACACCAGTTGGAATTGTTCACACACTTCCTTTGAAACACAGGAAGTTCCATCTCCATATGAGGACAAACTTCTTTCTACTGTGAGTATGACAGAGCCCTGGAACAGGCTGCCCAGAGAGGCTGTGGAGTCTCCTTCTCTGGAGATCTTCCAAACCTGCCTGGATGCCACCCTGTGCCACGTGCTCTACGTGTCCCTGCTGGAGCAGGGGGGTTGGACTAGATGATCTCTAGAGGTCCCTACCAACCTTAACCATTCTGTGATTCTGTGGTTCTGTGTGTTTGGAGCAGGTTAAACCATAAGAAAAAATGCAAAACATTTGTCCACAATTGTTCCTCTTTTTTTTTCACAGAAATATCCCTAATGACAATTTTCCAGACAGCTCTAGGGATACATTCTTTTTTTTTTTTTGCCTTATACTTCTTCTCATCAGAGAGCTAAGACTTGCCAAATATCTTCAGTTGATATGAGAGATATTGGAAATATCTTCTCTCTGGAGGCCTGTAACTGAGTCTAGAAGCACCTGAAAATCTCTGTCAACATATACCAAGTAGACCATCCTCAATAGAATAATAATATTTAAAAGAAATACCATACATCAGAGTTCACAATGAACCCAACATACATGTACAAATACTGCATAGGTGTTCTGTAGCTGCTGTACTTATGTAATAGCTGGGTTTCTTCTGACCTAATGCGGATATCTGTTGCATGAATGTCTATAACAAGTCACGGCTGGATCCCTTTTAGAGCCAGTTGAGGGAAACGGGCACTTCTAGGGCACAGTTCACCTCACTTTTGAGTAACCAGCTAAAAGAGGACTCACAAAGCATGTCTGAGAAACATCCATCTCCTTCCCTGACTGTATTGGGGGGCCTGGGATTACTAATTTAGATGTTGGCATAAAGCTGATGAATCCTTCCCTATTTACTTAAAATATGCTGCAATGTGCAGAAGAAAATGCTTAAGTGCAAGGAATAATTCACTGTGTGCTCATTTTAAAGGAGCAGTTATGCACTGGAGCATCTCTTTTATAAAGAAATATTTTAACAGTATGTTTTTAAATACTGTATATTTCTGTGCATCCTACCGCAAGGGAATAATTTTGAACAGAATTAGGAGTACTGTTTTGCTTTTTGTTTTTAATGAGTGGCTGAAAACATAGGACAATTCATCCTCTGCTTATATTAGATTCCATTGCTGTGTTTCTTCTGCTATTTATCTAGTAAATAAAAAATTAATGAACAACCTAGTAGAGAAATTTGATTTTCCAAGTGAACCTCTGATTGCTCAAAAAGAACTTTCTGGATTTTAATTCACTGTGAGTTGCCTTATGCCAATCACCAAGTAGTAGGTTAATGAATATAAAAGTTAGAAATAAATGTGAAATAAGGAAATTTTAAAACTGTAGAGAAAAGATTTTATTTACTAATGTGCTTCTGTTGTGAATATATTACCCTCAAGCATTTCTTAATGTATTTCCTAATTATGTAATCAATGAAGTTTCTGATGCTTACCAGTGGAAGAGTGTTTTTTTTTTTTTTTTCCACTAGGAAAGAGCAACGAATTAACTATAACAGGCCCATAGACCTCTGCATTTCTCTGACAATATAGTATATTGAAAATGACGTTTCTTTGTGGCTTTTTAAATGGGTTGAATTTATCTGGCAGAAAGATGGCATGTTTATGAACATCTCTTATAGACAGCAACTGTGCTTGATACAAACAAAATAAAAGGCGGAGTGTTTTCATTTCATGTAGAGTCTATAGCAAATCAACATGCTCACCATGCACTGTAGAAAGAGTAATGTGAGAAAAGGGGAGAATGGGTCTGTGCAACTGATTTTACTAATGCATCTTCATGAAATGCTTTTGCTTCACATTTTGCTCTGTAGACTGTCCCTTCAAGTGTTATAGCGCTACCTCTTCAGAGGTACTTCTGTTTATTGTTTCTCCCAACTTTGCTATTCATGTCTTGACCTAGATTAAATAGAATAATTTACTCGAAATGATACTTCAGTGTTGGGTGGTAAATTACATGTGATGATTTAGACAGTGATGTCTACAAGTTAAAAACATTCAGCTGTAGCCACAGTGTATTCGCAGTCAAATGCACTCTCAGGGTTAACAGGCTGGTTCCATCCACAGAGTGACCTGGCTCTACAGACTGTAGGAAATTGCATACTAACATTCCCAGGAGCCATTATTCTCATTGACTACTGTAATTATAATAAGCATTATGTTCCAGGAATAAGTTCTCAGCAAGTCCATGACATTCCATTCCCTTGTATTTCAGCAGGCTGAAGATTTTACTCAAGCTTGGGAAGTCTTATCCCAGTGTCTTCTTGCAATGAATTCACTTTGCATGAGTCTTGTGTACATCTTCATTGTCTGAGGTCCATATTTAGCCAGCTTTGACTCCTCAGAGCCATATGTATTTGTCCTGTCTATATCCAACAAAGGCAGGACCTAGAGACTTATCCAAGGGGACAGGAAAGAAAAATTGGATACCTGACCAAATCTTCCTCCCATGACACACTTAATGAATGATGATAACAAATCACATGTTAATATAAAGTAACAACCAATACATCATGGAACAAGAGGAAGATTTTATCATACCCTTATTTTATGACTTTTTTTTCTGGAATCTCAGATGAACATAATTATCTACTTCTGAAGCACAAGCCTCCTTGTTGCAGCTGCAAGCATAATTCAATTAATAAAAGGCTAAAGATAGAGCAATGTAAAACCTATTATTCACAAGCCGTCAGTATAGAGCATGCCATATGGCCTTCTTGTACTTTACGTTCCTCTCCTTTCAGGGATGTGATTCCCTCAGACTCAGAAGAAAAGTCCAATCATCACTTATATACTAGTATTCCTAGTATTTCATCACTCTTTGTGCATGGAAGGCAGTGCCTTACTTTGTTCCACAGTTCTGTATCCTTCAAGATAGTTGGCTGGTCTTAATATTTTCTAATTTTCATTTTAAATGTCTTTAGGTAATGATACTACCTCTCCCCTTTGAAACTTTAGAAAGATATGTCAGTCACTTAAAATACAAGAAGAAATCTAAATGCCAAGGACTAGATGAAGTATTTAAAATGGTTTTTAAATGGATCTTTAGTAGAATAAAAACCTGGGGAAAAATGAGATTGGTTTGTGCAAAAAAAAAAAAATCCACAAGATGACACTGTTTATTGTAATAACATTTTTTTTTGCCATTCAGCCTGAATGTGACTTTAAAAAATGTGTTCTCTTAATCCTGATGAAACCAGGAGTATAATGGATCCTGCGTTAAGTGTCTTCTGAGGAAGCTGACAGCACTGTCTGAAGAAATGAGATTACTTTGGAGGGCACAAAATCTAGCCATGAGTTTTATTTTTCTTTTTTGCAATATAACAACTTTAGTTACCTTAAGAGTAAACAGAAAGCAATAATCCAGATACTTCTCAGATCTCCCTTAAATATATATATATGCATGTATATGAATGTATTTCTATACAACATAGAAAATACAGCCATAACCTCTGTTCAAAGCAGTTGCTTGTAATTACTCAGTGCTTTGAGCAGGAATTGTTCAGCTTAGTCATCGTTCATTAATTAGAAAAGATATGTTAGTGAAATGTTTACAAAAGCATGGCTGAGCCCAAGCTCCAAGACTGAGCTTTTGGCCAAGCAGATTAACAAGGTCAGATTTCATTTCTTCAATGGTTCTGGTAACGTAAAGGTGCCTGGCAATCATTGTCACTGTCATTTCTAATATAAAGTCATTTTATTTTGTTAAAACAGCTTAAAGGGAACTGTTGGGTAAGTGAGGAATCAGGCCACAGGGATTTGTTTTTTTCTTTTTCTTCTTTCTTTTTTTTCCTTTGTGTCATGAGAGGACTGTTAAAATAATAAGTCTTGAAGGAAGATTTATGGAGCTTCACATGGTCATATTGGCTTCCTATACCTGACAGAACAAAAGACCCCAAAGTTTCCCAATATGATATAGTACAAGCATGAGTTATGGTGATTTTAATGTGACATGGAGCAGAAAATGTGTTCTCGACAGGATATTTATATCTGTAATTTAAACCCTGTGCTTTGGTTGTCCTAGATGATAGCAAGTTTTCAGAGGCCATCACAGTGCTGCTCACGTGGATCGAGAGAGGAGAGGTGAATCGTCGCTCTGCAAACCAGTTCTATTCCATGGTGCAGTCAGCAAACAGCCACGTTCGCCGGCTCATGAATGAAAAGGCTGCTCATGAGCAAGAAATGGAGCAAGCCAAGGAGAGCTTTAAAAATGCCTTAACAGGGATCCTCACTCAATGTAAGTAGCCCCTTTTTGTGCAGTGTCATTGTAGTGCTGGTGGTGGTGGTGGTAGTAGTATTTTTTATCGTTTATTTGTTTGTTTGGGGGTAAGTAGTTGCAATGCAGTCATATTCTACTTCATATCCTATCTCATACTCTATGGCAATTTGGAGGAACAAGGACCATTCCTAAGAGCTTATTTCTCAAGGTGAGCAAAGTTTCAGTAGTTTTTTTATTAATAAAGACATGGAGACATGTGGCTTATTGTCCACAATTATGTAAACATAACACTTAAGGAACAAACCAGACAGAAGCAGCCCTAAAGATCATGCTTTATGTGGAGGGAAGTGATTTGTAACCTGTGAGTTGTAGGTGTATAAGAATTCTAGTTAACTAGGTCAACTACAGACAAGAGGACAATTAGAATATATATATATAAGCTAGGTTTAGGTCAATGGAAGTAGAACTGATCAACTCTTAGGGATATAATCACAGCATATCAGGCCACCTCCACAGTAAAAAGAATGTACTATTCCGCTGCTGGCAGCAGGACTGCTTGGCTGATACGATGCCAGTGTTAATTCGGCAGATAAACTGTCTTAAATATTTAGTGCTGGCAGCTATTTCCTTAGTACAGAAACATCATCAATAAAGTTACCTTAATGGGGTTCCCTCATAAAACAGTAATCAGGGTACTCGCCTAGAGGTATTCTCTAAAGGAAGGAAAAAAAGAGAAGGGAGAGAGGAGAGGAGAGGAGAGGAGAGGAGAGGAGAGGAGAGGAGAGGAGAGGATACCCAAACTTAGGAAGAAAGAATCTGGTCCAAAGCAACTTGATTTCTGAGGACATATATTCAGTGAGAGAAATTTAAAGATCCACTAATGCCCCTGATAATTTGCCTAGGCAATGTCGTCTTCCATCTCAGCAACTAAAAGGCAGAGATGCAAGCACCACACATGGCTATGCTGTTCACTTCACACCAGGGCCTCTGTATTTTCGTGTGTAACAGCCAGCTCTAGTATTCAGAAATGCCTTCTTTAGCTGCATTAAAAAATCCCCCATTGTCAGCAGGCTGAACCTTAGTTAAATCTGTCTAAATTAGCCTGTTTGTCACCAACTGTTGTGGAACATCTGTCACTTGGAAATAGAGATCCCTGCCGTTTCAGGTGGAAACTTGCAGTTTGGATGTATGGTTGTTTCTGTAATGTGCTGAATGTTGAACTTACAAGAATAGAAATGGGTCTGGCTTCAAAGCATGAGTATCAGAGTGACACGTACATGGCAATGCCCAGGAAGGAGAGAGTTTCTGGCAGATATGGCCTGTGAAAACTAGGTCAGTGAAAAGCCAGGCTCAGGGAAGTGTTAAACTCCCATGAATTCTATAGGAACAAATTTTACGAGCATTCCAGATGTTCCATAATGGTTATTTTATCAACATCATAAACATTGGCCATTATTAGCATTAATGTATCCTATTAAAAATCTCTGCAAAACTTGCCATGAACAGATGGATGATGCTTCGCTTTACATGTGTATATGACTAAACATGGAGACTGTGAAATGAACTTCCACTTTTCAAGATTTTTCTTGTATTTGAGCTGATTTGAGGGATGTTTTTTCATGCCTCCCTTTCCATTGCTTTCCCACACACTGACATAGCCGATTGTAACACATAGTGTGCTTTATGAAGATGAATCTGATGATACTTAGTGTCAAAAATAGGTGTGTGTCTATTAAGTTCTACAGAATGGTAAAAGAATACTTTTGCTCTGCTGCAGTAAGGATTTGAAAGTCCAGTGTAATGCTGCAGTGGTCATTTGACATAAATATTCCAGGATTTTTAAAACAGTGGCATTCTTCTGTCGTGATCTAGGTGTCCAAAATTTAGATGGCCCACTTTCAGCTGATAATTCTAGGCTTTCTTTACAATCAGCAGAGAAAAAAAATAGTTTTCAGGAGATGAATCATCACACCTACATCCTCCAGTGAGATGAAATCTCTGCTGTTACTAGAGGACTTTGGAGGTGCCTAACTTTGAAAGAGACGTTTAACTTTTGCATGATTAGTTTGGAGCAGATTAACCCTACATATCCTGGGGAGTCTTTCCATATGCAGAAGGACACAGTAATAGGGATGAATTCGGAGTTAGTTAAAAATGCCAGGGTTGTATCAAACAGTGAGTATTATGGCTAGTGAAGAAGAAATACCTTAAGAAAATGGGCTTAAAGTGCACTCACCTGAAACACATACACTGTGTATGTGGGTCTCCATATAAAATGCCTTCTTATTTATGAGGATTAGTATGGCCAGAACATTTCAGCTTATGGCCCAGCCTCTAAGGAAATACAGGTATCGAAATCCCTGCTACAAATTTCTGCCTGTAGCTGTTTAGAAGATTACGAAGAGGATTACCCCTAAAAATTTGGGTCAAGTGTTCAGTACGTGAATTAATTACCTGACCAAGATACTAGTGCCAGTTTAATCAGCAAAATAAAGTGTATTATGGCTGTCACACCATCAATTTACAGCCCCTGATTTAAGTTCTACAGGGAGCCTGAGCCTTGTTATGTTGCTTCGTCAGTTATTTAAAGGATAAAGAGGGAAAAATGTCAATTTCCTTCTTTTTATTAACTTGTGTAGTTTTCCTGGATGTGAATCAGTGTTTGAAATATGGATAGCTTTCCCGGATTTCTGATAGTTCTGTCTTTGCAGTTTGATTTCCCAAGTTGTTCTGCTTTGCATCTGTGGCAGTTACATGTCGCTCTGCTCCCTGACTTTCAATGCATCTCCTTTTTTTCCTGCCCAAAACACCTTTTCAGCCTAAGGCTGAAGCCCAAGGCTTACTGACATTGATCGTCATGTTTTAAAAAATGAAAGCCCTAAAGACACGTATATTGGGTTGTTTTTCGCATTACTCCCAAGTTGCAATTCTTTCCTATGACACTCTCCTGCTCGCACTGTATATATTTCATCTACCTGTTACTCAGATTTTGAACTATTCAGGGCAATTGACAAAATTTTCCAAAGTGCCTATAGTGAAGAACCAAAATCCCATCAGAAATGAATTAGTTACCTGAAGGGAATGGAAGTGCTCCCAAATGTGGTGTCCAGACAGTGTAATTAACAGAAGTGCCCCACAACTTAGCAACTAACAGCACTCACCTATTTGACCATTTTTGTCAATCTTCATAATGAATGAATCTACAAGGGATTCAGAGAGCAAAGCCCCATGAGAGTCTGTGAATCACTCTTTCTTGTTCCTGTCAGGAACAGGGGAAGAGTAGTTTTTATCCAGTAGCCATGTGTTTAGATTTCTTTCTTGACATGCACTAACCTTTGTTTTCACTTTTTCAGCCTCTAAAGAACTTCAGTGCTTAGCGGTCAGGACAGTCTTTTGGACAGTGGTCTCTGCCACCCAGAGTGTCATACTTCAGCAGCTACGTTTATAGCACATCCTCAAACAGGGGATGTGCATGCGTAGTCTAAGTAAGCCTATACGCATAAGATAGTTAAGGCAGTGGCCTTTGTGCATTGCCACGTGTGAAACTCTTCCTCTCTTAGTAGGAAGACTTAGCTTCTAACCCACCACAACTGATTATAAACAGTCACTGGGACCTTTCAAATTTTATTAAAGGCCTGAATGCCAAAATACGAGTCCAAAGATTTGGTAGACAAATGACTCATCCTACAGGGTAAGCTAGAATATGAGACTACAGAGTCAGATTCTCCACTGTAAGCAATCATGGATGTTTCCTTACCTCCTTGTGGACCTGAGGCTGCTCAAAAGGGCTTACGGCAGCACTTCAGTGGTGGCTTGTACATTAATTTGAATCAGGACGAAGTGAAATACTACAGGTTCTCATCCTACTTTGGCAAGTGATAATTAGATCACTGGGTTTTAGTGAGTAATTTTTGAAAATGGGGCATAGACTCACTTTCATATGTTTGAAATTTGTGACCCTAAATTTTATTTGCACTGACTATGTGACAAGCCTGCTATTGGCATTAAGCAAACAACAATCCAGTATAGTGCTCCCCAAACTCAGACTGAGCCACTAAACACCGGTAGGCCACCATGATATTTCTAAGGGGCAGCACAGACAGGCTGCATACCAAAACTTTTGTTGTTTCAGATACTAAGTATCACAACATCAAGACAAAAAGGAAAACCAATTGATTATAAAACTTAATACGCTTTACCAAGGACAGCCTGTAATCCTCACTAGAATGACTGGAGTATTTGTACTGAAAATAGATTTTGTCACTAGCTAAAAACAGAATACTATTATATTTTTCTTGGCACACATCTATTCACAAGCAGGGACTGAAGACTTCTAGTTGGGGTTGCTCAGGTAGTTTTAAAATAGAGGCACCCATAGTTTTAAAGTAGACGGACCTGAAGGAGTGACGTTATTAATTCCCTTTCAAAGACGTTAGACTTGCCACTGAGAGAGCATCTGAGTGAGTCGCTACTTTTTCCTAGAGCCTCTGAAAGGATCAGGCAAAACATGTTAATATTCATTATGTCACTACTATATCATTGTCACAGAAGCCATGGTGGTGGCCAAGGAAAGTCCATTCCACATGAGTGGTATCCCAGCATTGTGTGTCATCAGAGCAACACACTGTGGTTCTCTGACTCTCACAGCTCCTGTATACACGCGTTCCTGCTCTACACATTTACTGGGAGGGAAGAGGGAAACAGGGAAAGAAGCATGTGCTACTGGAGTTTTGGGCATGATCTAAAGCAATGACATGGCATGGTCACATCAATGCCTGTGAAAATGATCTGAAGAGCTGAACTGCACAGTCCACATTCAGAAGAGATCTGGTCATCTCGTTCTTCCCCTCTTACTAATGAGAAAAACTAATTTTCACTTCACAGTTCAATATATGCAGGGGTACTTCCTGCCAGTAAACTTATTTGCTTCCTTATGCTCTTACACGTCATATACAGATGAACACTGAAATAAAAACACAAAGATAAACTTATGGTTGAGCAGTCCTGAAACCAAAGATTCCTTGAGCTGGGAGATGATGTAAGAGGATTTTCAATATCTGTTTAGCGTTATCTGTTTATTCCCCATATTGTGACACAGGATATGGGGCTAAATAGACCTTTGGCGTGACTCAGTATGACCATTTTTAAAGAAGAGACAATGTTTTGGATGGAAGTTTCTCTTTTCCCCCCTTTGAAAGGTTAAGATTGACCACCCTTGAGTTTTCCCCCCTTTTGAAGGTCTTCAGTAGCATGTTACAGTACTCTGACTTTTTATCAAATGGCTGGGAGATATCCAATATTAGTTCCTCTCCCTTCTGCCCAAGAAATGTGAAGTTAAATAATTCTGAAGGGCAACACATGCTAAACAATCCAAATGGAAATCCTTTCTCTTCTGGATAATACATTTTCACTCTCTGGCCTCCCTGGATACAGTTTAATCTGCTTTAACGTTATCGGTGTCTTTGTAGATCAAATCTGATTTTTTAACTTTTTTTTTTTTAAGAAAAAGGAAAAAGCTTAAACTCCCTTTCTGAGCTTTCTTCAGGAAGGGATTAGGATTCATTTTGTTTCTCTCATTTCTCTCATTACAGGTTCAATTTGAAAGTTACTATGTTACTTTACTCTGTTTCTTTACAGAAGCTGGAATTTACATTGATATGATGGTGATTACTAAAATTACTTACCATCTTAGCTAGTTTGCTTTAATTTTCCTCCTGCCATCCTTTTTCTAATTATCCTTCTACTTTTTACTATGTTCCCTGAGTCCTAAAAATTCAGCCAGTTTCACTATGGATATTGTAAGCACACTTGCTAAAATTCTCTTAGCAGTCAGACTTTTCTGTATGCATTCACACTTCCTGAGTATTATTTGAATTGCTGTGCATTAATAACAACTTTTAAAAGGATTTTCCTGCTCTTAGTTGTCCGGTCTTACAGTCTTTCTTTCATTTGCCTGTGACTAATTCAAAAATAGGAGCTTTCTATATGTGCAATTTTTAGGTCATCATTAAACTCTTTGTGAAAGAGATTGAGTCATACAATGTGTTTTTACATGCTGCCCAGATCTCAGTTGGTGTCATAGAATGCCACTATAATACAAATAAAAACATTAATCATTCATGTCATTATTGCCCACTATTACTTTCTACCTTGATGTATTTGTAAAAAACAAATAAAACAAAATAACCTCCACAATCCATCCAATCCATTTTGATTAGCTCGTTTAGTCAGCATGCTGTTTGCTTGCTTCTCTACTGGTAATTTGTCCAGTAAAGCTCAGCTGGATATCTTCATTCTTGTTTAGTTATCCACACATTTTCTGTTTCATGTACACATGTTCTCAAAAGCATTTCTATCCAGGATGCTATTGGAGTGGCAGAGAATATAGATGAAAGACTCCATTTCTATTTTGCCTTGCATTCTTATTATCTGTCCCCCTTTGTAGCAACCTGTAGTGTTTCAGACAGCTTCTTCCTTTGCATTTCATCTTCTTTGAATTTCTTTGTTCCTTCCATTGTCTGTAGCCTTCACTCCACCTAAAGGCAATAGCAAACTTGGTATTGATTTAAGCACAGCCAGAATTTCAATGCAAGCCCTTGCCCTGTTATTTTAAGGATTTTTTTTATGTGCGTCATTAAATATGCATGGTGATTTACAGCAAAATAAAAGTGCTGCTTCCTAAGAGATTTCAGTTCAAGGCCTCTTTTCAACATCTCATCCCACTTACCTGAATTCTGCAGGGTGTCCTGGACGATGAACCATAGTTCAAAGGAAAGAGGCATGTGCCTGAATCTGTGCTTTTTCTTAAGTTGCCTTGCTCAGTAGGGATGGAGGTAAGGGCCTGGTGCTTCGTATAGCTGGATTCTAAGCATTGTGCAGAAATAAACAATCAGGGATGAGAATAAGGCATCGGTGCAAGGAAGGAAAGATGGAGGCTTCACCCAAGATTTCTTTTTTTCAATTGGCTGTGCATGCATATCGTCTGACCTGCACATCCAGGCTGAATGTGAATCCAAATGAATGTTCACCCAATGAATGAATAAACCTTAAAAATATGAATGTGAATAAACCTATGCAAATATGACTGGCTGAAGTGCTTATTCACTTCCGTAGGCACTACTCATATTATAGCTTCGTGTCAAATCACTGTCTTTGTCCCAGATGATGTAGTTCATGATGATGACAAAGATGAGAGATGTTACAGCAGCAGCAACCAAGGGGGAGTTTGAGACAGGGCTAGAGCATTTGGGAAGGAAAGATGGAGGCACAAAGCAAAAGGGAGCAAAAATACATGAGTAAGATTGAGAA
>NW_010586575.1:435-57816 GCF_000705375.1 Tinamus guttatus | reverse complement strand
ACAGAGCACTTTTTGTTGCTCAGGCTCTTAATAACCCACACAAGCACATTTACTACTACCGCTCTGAGTCAGATTGGAAAAGGGAGAGGAACAGGGAGAGCAAGATAAACAGAGGGACATTTTCTATTTCATCTAAATATTAAGCATGTTAGCTATATCAGAATAGGCAGATAAATGTGTTATTATGCTCTTACAACTCCCTTTTCATTTTTTTTTCTGCAGAAGTACAGGTGACAAGTTGGCGTTCAGAAGGCCAATAGGATGGCAACAGCAATCCAACCAAGGGAGCACTGGGATCTGGGACAGGGCCATTAACCCAGACACTGGGTCACAAGCCCCTGGTCTCAAGTTCTATAGGCCTAATCAAAGAGAAGTGTAGAAATAATGCAATATAATCTAGGGAGAGGTCACTTAGGCTTGTTTCTCATCCTTTCTAGTGTTCAGGTAAGTAACACAAGGTAGGTAGAACAGGAGAAACTTCCTTCTGTTAATCCTTGTCTGTCTGCAGTGCTGAAACCTCTACATCAGAAAAGGTTTGTTTTGGTTTTTTTTTTGCCTTTTACAAACCAAGTTGGACAGTTCCTCCTCATAGATGGGACATTTTGCATAATATTAAGATGTTTGTCTCCATTACACAAATGCATAATGGCATTTACTTGCATACCCAGCTAATGACCAGCAGTATATTTTACTTCAGGCCTCATACCTTGCATTATCTGCACTCCTCTCCAGGGTAATATTTTCAACTCTTATTGTTCCCTCTACTGCCAGTCAACGGTATTTACATCTGTTTCTCCCTCTCTTGCGTATGTACTGGGTAACAGAGAGGGATAGCTGTAAATCTATGAAAGGCAAATACTTTTCTGAAAGTAAACAATATCATAATCAAAAGGATGGTGTTCTGGCCCAGTTTAATTTAAAAAATATGTTTTTTTCATTACTCTGCCGTATCTCTATAATTTCTCCTGTTGATGTCATGTTGTAGCCTACATGCAATTTTAGACTTGTACTTAGTGCTAAGGTCTGTTCAATACATCACCAAATGTCTTTTGGGACTGTTGCCAGAAATATTCTTTTTTTTTTCCTTTTTTTTTCTTTTTTTTTCTATGGAAACCTGACCTGCAGACTCTAATCCTTTCACTTACAGTATCTAGCCTTGACTACTGTAATTTCTTGATTTGCTGGGCATGGAGCCAGATAGATTGGCAGACTCCGACTTATTCAGAACTCAGCAGCTAGGCTCCTGACCCAAGCCACGCCAACTCTATATCCTCCTGTGCTGGGAATCTATAGCTGAAAAGCATATTACACATTTACTGTAACAGTTTCCTTTACACTGTAATTTTATGGGTGAAATTCATCTTTTCTCCTGCACGTCGACTGTCTCCCTGTTACTGATTTTTTTGAGCTAAATTGCCGAATAGACTATTCTTGCATTTGCAGTAGTTTAATGCAAACTCCTTTTCATCCTGCATCCCTAATTGGTAGAATTTGGAGTGAAATTTTGTGCATGAGATCTGGCTATTTTATGAAGACCTGAAGATCTCTTTTTTTACATTATCACAATGGGGTTGTTGTTTTCTTTTGTTTGCTTATTTGTTTTTGTGGAAAGGCATTATAAAACATTTGCTGCTTTTTTTTTTCTTATTGCATAAAAGAAGTCAAAAATCTTTGTTTTTTCATGGGAGCTGAAGGAAGAATTTCAGTCTTTGCTGAATCATGTAGTTAAAATAGTCTATTTATATGAGGAGGAGAGTCAAAGAGCTTTCTCACTACCTGTCAATCTGGAGATGACTCTGTACTTTCATTTCCATTTTTTTCTTCACTCCTCCTTTTTCAAATACCCTGTATAGAATGTTTTCCTGCCCTAAAGATATTCTGTTTTTCCCTTTAATCTTTTATGCAACTCATATGGGTACCATTTAAGGGATTTTTGTTGTTGCTGTTCCTAGTTTGTCTGATTGTTTTACATTTACACCTGATAACAACACTCTAGTCTTGCAACATGCTTTACAGCAACAAAAACTGAGGTTTAAGCTTCTATCGTATATGCTTACTATGAGCTTGCACCTGTGATAAAGTATATTGCAGTTGCTCTGAAGTCATTAAACTTTAGCTGGCACTTGCACATCACTATAGGTTTAGCTTTTGATGTTTTAGTTATTTATAACTCTAGAAAAACAATAAAATAATAATCCTTTATTGGAGATATTCCACATAAACCACCATCTGCAGAATAAGTCGTTAGGAGAGATGCAATCAATTACACCCTGTGAATTATATTGACATAGACCCTTCGAGAACTATGTGTTTTTTTAAAACCTAATTTAGCTTTACATATGGTCAATGAAAATTTGATATAGCAGAGTACTTACCAGCAGATGTTTGTCTATGAATATTTCATGTTACTTAATAATACTACTTACCAGTCACAGTTGACAGTACAGTGCATCCTAGAGCTTGAGGTGCCTTAGACAAATAGGTATGACCTATTACTTCATTTTGGAAATTTCCTTCTGGAGATCAGAAAAAAGTCTGAACGTCATATTTGCAGCTAGACAGGAAATAATTGATTTGCTCAAATTCTGCAGAGATCACACCAAAATCTGTGTCCTCTCTTAGGTCAAATCTTATCCTGACCCAGAGGAAAATAACTGTAAATTCGGGAGTTTCCCATATGATATAAACTTTCTTGTCTTCCCCTTAGGGATGATCTATCCTCATAGATAGAGGATAGAGGTTGTGTGCTATTAGATCACTTACTCCACAAATCTCATCCTGAGCAGAGGCAGGTACATTAAGTCCTGTCTACCAATTAGCCAGAATATTAGAGTTTATGTCATTTTTAGAATTTCAAGTTGGCTGTGGAAGAACTGATGAATCTTGATCCAACATGAATTAACCTTTGAACAAATCTGAGCTGGCAGAATTGGTTTGTATTGGATTGGCACCTTGCAACACATGAATGCAGGGTTTTGGTGCAATACAAGGAGACACAAAGCCCCTTTCCTGTACCACCAAATCATGGTCTTGGATGGTTTTTAGTTCTAATGCAATACATAGAAATATTTTAGTTTGGGTGTTACCTAGTTGGTGAATAACTTCATAACTTCATAACTATGAATTCATATTCATAACTATGAATAACTTCATAACCAAAATGTTGTGTACATATAAATTGCTATATATGTTGACACTTTCTTTGAATGCCTTTGGATGCTTTGAATGTCTGGAATAGTCAGACATTAGTTTTTGACAAGTGCCAAAATTTTTTCCTTAAGGCCCCATGCAATTCATGCTCAGAGTCGTCATTTAGGTGGGTAATCACAGAATCACAGAATGTTTGAGGCTGGGAGGGACCTCTAGAGATCATCTCTAGATCTAACCACCCTTCTCAAGCAGGGACACGTAGAGCATGTGGCACAGGGTCGCAGCCAGGTGGGTTTTGAATATCTCCAGAGAAGGAGACTCCATAACCTCTCTGGGAAGCCTGTTCCAGTGCTCTGTCACCCTAACAATCAAGAAGTTATTTCTCCCTTTGTGCTATCGTTGGCCACCACAGAGAAGAGTTTGGCCTCATATTCCTTATGTCCTCCCCTCAAGTATTTATACATATTGATAAGATCCCCTCTCAACCTTTCCTTCTCCAGACTAAACAGGCCCAGCTCGCTTAGTCTTTCCTCATAAGATAGATGCTGCAGTCCCTTAATCATCTTTGTCACTCTACACTGGACCCTCTCTAGAAGTCCCACATCCCTCTTGTACTGGGGAGTCCAGAACTGCCCCCAGTACTCCAGCTGTGGCCTCACCAGAGCTGAGTAGAGGGGCAGGATCCCCTTCCTCGACCTGCTGGCAATGCTCCTCCTGATGCAGCCAGGATCCCATTGGCCTTCTTGGCCACGAGGGCACATTGCTGCCTCATGGTTAACTTGTTGTCAACCAGGACTCCCAAATCCGTCTCCACGGAGCTGCTTTCCAGCAGGTCAACCCCTAATCTTCATTGGTGCCTGGGATTATTCCTCCCCAGCTGCAGGACCCTACACTTGCCTTTGGTGAACCTCATGGGATTCCTCTCTGCCCAACTCTCCATCCTGTCTAGGTCTCTCCAGATCGCAGCACAGCCCTCGGGAGTGTCAGCCACTCCACCCAGTTTGGTGTCATTTGCAAACTTGCTGAGGGTACACTCCGTTCCCTCGTCCAAGTCATTGATGAACAAGTCAAACACCACTGGGCCCAGTGCTGACCCCTGGGGGACACCGCTGGCGACAGGCCTCCATTTAGACTCTGCACCACCGATCACAACACTCTGAGCTCTACCATCCAGCCAGGTCTCAATCCACCTCACTGTCCACTCATCTAACCCACACTTCCTGAACTCCCCATGAGAATATTGTGGGAGACTGTGTGAAAAGCCTTGCTGTAGGCAACATCTACCGCTCTCCCCTCATCCATCCATCCAGTCATCCCATCATAGAGGGCTATCAGGTTCATCAGACGTGACTTCCCTTTGGTGAATCCATGAAAATGTTAACAGAACATTTGTCAGATTGAGGACTTTGCTTAGTTCAACATATAACACCATCCCCAGGAAAACAAACTGATTACAGTAGGCACTAATACATGAGAAAATCAAAAGGGATATTTGATGCAACTTTAGATGTAAAGGACTTTCCAAGTGACAAGTATTAATTTTAATATGAATTATGATGGGGATATGATATTGCCTCCTACTTTTCCTTTTTCTGTTATCCTTTGCCATCCACTGGATAATATTTCTTAAAAGTGCTTGATTTTTAGCATCTATTACTAATAGTATCCTAACATCTTTAGTTTTTTATAAACCTCATAGCTAGGTAAATGTATGAGATCCTTTTCCTACTCTTCACTTTGTCTAGTTATGTAGTTATGCAAGAAAATTCTTTAACATCTTCCTGTCCTGTGATTCAATTGAGGAGAGTTTCTGACATGATCTGACAATTCTGACAAATTTTAGCACCTGTTCACAGAATGGAAATTAAACACTTTAAAGTTCAATGTGTTTGGGCTTTTTTGTTGTTGTTGTTTTTGTTTGTTTGCTTGTTTGTTTTTCCAAAATTCAGATGATCTTATTAACACTCATAAGTAGAAAATGACAAACTGGCTCTTCTTCATATCTTTGTAAATTTTTTTACTTGAATTTCCACTTCCAAACTAAAAACCGACTGTTAATTAAGCAGGATTTTCTGAGCACCTGGGTCACCAACACAATGATAGTAATTAAATTCTAGCCTCAGTTCCAATACACATAATAATAGAGTGCTTTTGCATTTTCATTCTTTTCAAATTAATTGAATAAATATATACAGCATAATTTAAGCCTTGATGTACCCGCCCTTTGCTCCAAGCAGGTGTTAATATGTGGAAATTATCACATCTCCTATTAAAACTTGAATGGGTCACGAATGGGTCAGTTCATCCCAGTAGACTTGAGGAAACTTTTTTTTTTTAAGAAAGCAACATTTAAGACTTAATTTAAGAATAAAGTATTTATTTGTAAGGTTTTAGAAAATAATTAAGCAGCCCTGATAGTTGCAAAGGAAGTCTTCCAGCCTTCCAGACCAGCAAAATATGGTGGCCTTCCTGAATCTGAAAGTAGTTTGAAACAGTGGTAGAAATAGACAGGAAAAAAAAAAAGGAATTAAAAAAAAAGGTGCTCCTGTTCAACCGAATGTGGTTAACTTTCAGATCAAGAGATGGAAGATATAAAATGACTTAATAGTCATCTAGACCATTTTAGGGGAAGGGATAGGTTTTTATATATAATAAGAAAGATCCTCTGCACCAGTGACTAGCAGGGAGAAGGAAAGCAATAATCTAGCGACTCACCAGGTGCTGTGTAATGGCACTTCTGCAATCTTGGGGAAAGAATTTCTGTAAGCTGCAGAATGCAGAGATCGTAACTCAAGAATGTTGTCATAAACTCAAAGGGTTTTTCAGCTTGAATTCATAGGTTGACATAGCTGATTGCTCAGGTGCACATTTCAGGCATTTGTAGAAATTTGGGGTATCTTGGTGGTCTTGCAATTACCTGTTCAGTGATCAAGACTGCTTATATCTTGACCAAATCATTTTTCAGCAAGTCAGTGATGTGAAAGGACAACATTGCTTGTAACTGATGTAAAGAGAAAGAAAAGAGGGCTACGAGAAAATGTTCTGATTCAGGATAAATAGGTAGCTACAAATTCAGGGAGCTCAGTTGTCCTAGTTTATAACAAGATCTGACTTCAGAATTAATTCATTTTGTATTGAACGAGGGAAGCCCATTTCACATCTCTTCTTCATTCCATACACACTAAAATGCAAGCGTTCATTTGCACTCACATGAACACACATGAACATATATATAGGGGCACAGGGCAGGCTGACCTACTGCAGGTAAACCTGAGAGAAGCACCAACAGAACCAACAGCAGTTTCTTGACATAGCATTTAAATACCTTCAGATACCTTCCCTTCAAAGCAGAGCTTGCTTGTCCTCCATATTTTCTTTTTTTTCAGCCCACTCATTTATATGCAGCTGCCACCAAAGAATGTACGTCAGGTTTAAGCCTTTAGTATTATCTCTCTGGTCACGCACTTATAGCCACACACAGAGGCACATGGGCACATCAAGTTATAGCAAACATCAGTGGGAAGCTGCTGAATGCATGTTCTTTGGTACATAGTTTATAAGTTGTGGAGACAGACTTGAAGGGAGACATCTCCAACATTGATAAAATGTAAGTACAAAAGACACATCATTGGATGGATATTGATGATGTTGTTTCAGTAATGACATCATCCATAGACTCCTAGTGTCTTTGCTTTGCTTCTCTATAGTGATCACAACATAAATTGCTTGTCTTGTTTGACTTCCTTGTTCACCAAAGTTGAGCAGATTGTGGCCGTTTTCAACGCTTCTACCAGACAAAAAGCTTGGGACCATTTCTCGAAAGCCCAGCGAAAGAACATAGACATTTGGCGAAAGCATTCTGAGGTTGGTGATTTTATTATTACTTTCTATCCATCATCTCACAGCTGGATTGACACAGAACGAGTGTGATTGTAGCTGGACATAGTGCATTCAGCAATATTTATGGCTACAGTTTTAGCTGTTAATCAACTAGCCATTATACAATCTCATCTGCCATGTGAATTGCTCCCATTGCTCTCATTACAATAATAGTCATTAAATAACACTAAGATAGAGAGCAATGTGTTTTTATTTTCCATGGAAGAATTGGGAAAACACTGGAGGAATATGTTTACTATCTAACATAATGAATTAAAGTGATGAAATTAGTTACAATATTTTAAATTAAGGATAGAATTAAGTCTTTCAAATATGAAAAATAAGTTTTTAGGAGTCATCATAATCTGGTTTTAAAGATTCTCACCTGTAACACAGATTATTTTTTCTGGTTGTACCATTACATGATCATTATAAGATGACTTTGCTTGGAAAGAAAAAAGATATTTCTTTCATAAAATAATAAATTAAGCAAATCTGTCCAGAATTATGGTGTACTCCTTCCCGCTTGTTTTATGTCATTCTCTAAAAAGCAGATCAATCACTTATATGGATTCTAAGTATATCGCTTACGCACAAAATAGTATAAATGCAATCATAATACAACATAAAATTAGCAATGTGGGTTCATGAATGTGTGACTGTCATAAGCATGAGCAGAGGAAATGAGTTTCTACCTCTCCTTGCTGTGAGTGGCAGCAAAGGAAGTGATTGTCCCCATCTTGTGTTTTGGTCATCCAGCTTTCGTTTTTAATTCAGTATTTACGCTATGAGCCTGTATTTTAAAAAGTAAGTACCACTGTCTTTGTTTTCTTTCTTTCGTCTTGCTTTTTTATTATTTTTTAATATGGGCAATTTACATTCACCTGGCTTACCTTCAGGTAGTACAGTATGTTGATTTGTAGTATCATAGTCCTCTAAATGATTTCTCTCTGACTCAGAATAAAAACTTTAGAAGGTAAGGTGCACTTATTTAATTATTTTGTAGTACACTTGTAAAATAAGTGTTGTACACTTAGTTTGAGAAAAAAACGAAAGCACTGTGATGTAAATCATTTGGATAACATTTTAAGTGCCCATTAACTAATGCTAAATTACAGTTGAA
This sequence comes from Tinamus guttatus, assembly GCF_000705375.1. The sequence continues at coordinate 49,664 of NW_010586575.1, read as the reverse complement.
TACCAATGGCACTAACTGTAACATCCAGATGAATACCAAATGAATTCTTTATTATCACTGCTATTATGGTGAATACCAAATGACTTCACAATAATGGGACACTTAAAATAAAATGTTAGCATAATTTATTGGTACAAACTGTACTTTGCATTTTGTTCACAAATATCAAAAAAGTGGGTAAATTCTTGTTTAACAGAAAATTGGGAAGTTGGGGGTTGCTGTTTATCCTATCTTTCAGAAAGGTATGAAAACATGACTTGCTCGTAGTTTATTTCAATTATATTAAAAACATTCCTTCTTAAACTAACTTTTTGTGGAGGGATGTTGAATATCACTCATTTGCTTCCTTCTAAATCTTTAATAAAGGGAAACGTGCATGAGTTGGACTTTCCAGAAATGTTAATTCACTGCTTGCTCTTTCAAACATTATTGCCTTTTCTTTTTCTATGAAAAGGACACGAAAAGCAATTCAGAAATATATGAAACCTCTAGCTGAGTGTTTCAGAAAGGCCTGTTTTCCAGATGTGCAATACAATTGATAGGTACCAAATGATGTCTTTGATTACAATCTTATCATCTCACCATGACATTAGCTGCTAATTTGTTTAATTTGTTAGTTTATCACCTTCCCTTCCTGCTTTAGAAAAGCTTTGCTAGAAAGCCAACCACAAAACAAGCCCTCGTACACAAAGCTCTTCCTTATGAAAGATTGTCAGCTTTTCTGATAATGTAGAAATGGATGCACCAAAGACATTTATCTGCTAAAAAAGGAATAAACGTAAGTGGATAGCTGCTCACGTATGCAGCCTGCATTTCCCAGGAAAAAAGTGCAGGTGGCCTTTTACAATAAGGAATTAAGAAGTGGTTTGCTGATTTCTTCCAGAGAGGCCTCTTATTGTCTGGTTGACAATTTGCCATTTCAATCACTTTTTCTTTTTTTTTCCTTTTTTTTTTCTTTCTTTTTAATTTGAAATTATCCCCATACAAAATGCCTGCTAATTAGCCTCCTGGATACGTACACATTTATTAGAGCATCTGAGATCTGATGAAGCGATGGTGCAGCTCAAGGGAAACGCCTTCCCCTTTTTTCCTCCCCGCAGCCCCTCTGTGATGGTTCCTTGTTAATTGCATGGAGCAATAGTTGGACTCTTCAAGCCCTTCCCTCCTTCCATGCGCCTCTTCCTTGTTTCGAGGATTGCAAACCTCCTCTTTGGGAATTAGGCTCTTTGTCCACAAAAAAATTAGCTGTCTGCGGACTCAAAAGACCGACACTAATCACGGCGCAGCATCCCCGTGTAACACCTGACAGGATTATTAGAACAAAATAGGATTCTCTCCATCTTCTCCGTGCCGCCGTTAAAAAGCCAGCCATTAGTCCAGCATCAGCCTTTTTCACCGGGAACAAAGACCGTCTAGACTCCCACAAAGTCCCCACGCCTGCTGATCTTTACCTCGTTACATATGTACAGGCTTCCTGCCTGCCCTCCCCGGGCTCCCAGAAACAGGTCTTTTAGCACTCGGGTTTGTTTCAGATCATGATGGAGAAATTTCCTGGGCAGTGTTGTTGGGCTGAGGCTTTTCAGTTTGAGGAAATCTGTGGATGGGAACAGTGCATTAGGTGCTTTTTTGCCTAGCATTAGGCACCTAAAATATAGCATGCTCCATCTAAGCTAGCTGCTGTAGGCTGCCTTTACAGGCAGCAGAGAGAAATAGGCACTTTTAGGGCACAGTTAATCTGACATAGTTTGAATTTCAACCCCAAGGATGTGAAAAAAAGTGCTTATTTCTCTACATTTCTATGAAAAATGTGTATGGGAACTAGTTTTTAGTGGCCACACTGAATGCTAGCCCAAGTGACAGAGGCTTGAATTTTTTATACCTTAAGCAGCTTGTCAATCCCTTTATTGACCTGATTTATACACAATTTTAAGCATGATCCCTGCTGTTATTCCTGTTCTTCTATATTTAGAAGCAAAAATCATTTCATATGGAGGCTCACTTTCTCTCTTTCTTTTCCTGACTGTTGCTCTCTATAAAGTCAGTTCTTTCACATGAAGAATTCAGTTACCTTCAGCCTGAGTCGTATTCAAACTCTGAAAAGTGTTACATTAATCTTGCCCCATGCTACTGTTATTCTGAACAGGTTTATATATAGTTATGTGTGATTACAGTGATAAATGTTCTCTAATTAAAAATCAGAGGATTTTAAAAACAATTACTAAAGATAAAGCAATTACTTTGTGGAAATCACTACTGACAGAGGGTCATTTTGGGTTTTAGGAGCTCAGAAATGCGCACAGTGAACAGCTCATGGGAATCCGCCGGGAAGAAGAGATGGAAATGTCTGATGATGACAGTGGTGACAACCCCACTAAAAAACTGAGAGCAGATGATTCAGGTAAAGCAAAATTCCTCTACAGTATCCTCAAATATGTGCCTTTTTTACCTTATTTTGAGCGTCATATAGAAGTATATATAGGAGGGGAATGAGATATTAATAGAAAATGATTATGTAAACCTAACCTATTTTAAATATTCATAAATTAGCTATTTGAATGATGCAAGCTGTCTCTAGGAGGTTTCTCTCACCTACTAAGTTGTATAATGATGAGAACTGTCCAGTTCTGCCCATGGCTGGACCAACTGTGGTTTTTTATCACTGTCTCTGCTATTTGACATAATAGTGTTTTATTGGTTGTAACAGTGGTTATAACAATGTCCTATTCAGAGGCTGATTGAAATTCTCCTTTAGTCAGTATTTTCCATGCCTTACTTTTCTGTTCTGCAAGTACCATACAACGTATAAGCTCACTAAGAAATATGTGCTACCATTTTAATTGTTTCTTTTGTAGAATCAACTTTCAAGGGTACATATTTCACCATATAGTACTGTATACTGTATTAATTTTACACTCATTAGATGCTTGTCGTGAAAGAAAGAACAAAGTTGCTTGCTCTGTCTGGAAAGAAAAGCAATTTCTTCAGTTTTCTACAAATATTCTGCTATCCAGGCAGGCTGGACACCCCAGGAGATGGCTGAATTACTGATTGGTAAAAAGATCTGGATCCTTCGTTTGATTTCTTAACATTGGTTAATAAATTTGTAGGTGGATAACAAGAGTTTACCTTTAGATAAAGAATGATAAGGGTTTAGATACTCATCCTCAGCAAAAAAGCTTACAGCAGCTAAAGCCAAGGCACAAGTGAAAACTGCCAGTCACCAGTGAGCTTCATATATGGTGAAGATGAAGAAGGTGACATTGAGAGAAACTGAGAGGACAGGTTTTTATCTAGCCTTTTGCATACTAGCACCATATTAGGAAATGAGCATACTGAAGACATTCAAGTTTTCTATGTTGACACAAAAGTGTAGTAGATTTTTACTGACTTGTAGAGTGCTTTTGGCCCCTCCTGTGACAAGTTGTTCTGTGAGTTTGGATGATTCTAGAAGCAAAGACTTCATTGCTGTCATTCCAGCAAGAAATCTTTAGCAGGGCATTTCCTCTGAGGGCAGAATTAATGCCTTTACTGGAGGTAAAATGTAACAATAAAACCTGTGAAGAGCAGTTTAAATTTTTGTTTGGCTAATTGGGTGGGCTTGAATTTTCTAGTCATCATTAGCTGAATGCTTGGAACTAAGAAAGGGGTATCTGCAGGCAAAGCATTCCTAACAGTCACAGACTTCCATGAATGTTAATCGTTTTTGCCTTGGCTGTGCCTAGTCTTATGGAGAGAAGTCATTAGGATTAACAATAGGAAGGTAAAGCCAGAAATTCCCATAAACTTCACTTCAGAAATTGAGTAGCGGTGTTTTGAACTGTCATATTCAATTCCCAATTCCCAAACCAATTGAGCTATGTTTAACAAATGCATGCTTAGGGCTGAGATGTGCAGATCATTCATTTGGCCTCAGATTAGTAACATTACAGATAGGAAAACATATTTGGTTTTCTTCCCTAAATAGGAAACATTTCTGTCAATTGCTGTGGTATCTGAGATTTCTACAGCATTCTATCCCAACCTACTTCAGTAGTTGCACTGTTATACATAATAATATGAGCACGTGAATCCCCACAGTGTTAACAGTATCAAACCCAAGTTACTCAGCCCACTGCACAGGTAGAGTCACACAGTTTCAAAATTATTTTTTATCACCTTCTTCTTCCAATGTTATGCTCTTAACTAAAATGTGTGGATTTGATTCTTCTGTCATTGACACTGAAGGCAACTTAGAGATATTTTGAGTTAAACCAAAGAAATTACTGGGTATAAAACATGAGTATGTGAAAAGAAAATGCGTGAGTGGGATTTTTTTTTTTTTCATTTTAGGAGCAGAAGAGAGATTCTTCCTAGATTCTTCCTTTCTCATCTTAACGTTTTTTAAAAAATTATTCTTTCCGTTGGGCCTACTTTATATGTATCCATATTTAACCATCTCTCTATTCTTTCCGTTGGGCCTACTTTATATAAGGATCTCTTTATTGTACTAGATTGGTTCAGATTGGTTCCTTCTATCCCCATCATTTCAGAACACAATGAACCACACCTAAGGCTAAAAGTTGTGCCAGGGCCTTGGTGCCTGAGTGATAATCCAGAATTGTACTTCAGTCCTTAGAGCAATATCCAGGGAAACAATATAGTCAGCTGAGGACATTGTCCACAGTGAATTTCGCGGAATCACAGAATCACATAGAATGGTTGAGGTTGGAAGGGACCTCCAGAGATCATCTAGTTCAACCCCCCTGCTCAAGCAGGGTCACTTAGACACAAGTGGCACAGGGTGGCATCCAGGCAGGTTTTGAGCATCTCCAAGGTAGGATGCCAACAATCTGGGCAGCCTATTCCAGTGCTCTGCCCCCAGCATCCCACCCAGCTTGAACAGCCCTTGCCACACATTTCAAACAGGACACCTAGGAGCCAGCTGCAAATTAGTAGGACTCTAAGCAATGACTCACCTTGGAAAGGAAGGAGAGCTGCAAATTTGTGTTATTTGGATTAGATGATGGAAAAGCAGTTAGCAAAAAAAGGTTTGTACTTTATCTTCAGTCATGGAGGAGTCTGTGGCATACTAGAAATTTACTGATAGTTGTTGTTCGGGAAGATTAAGGCTTATTACTTGGGACTATACAGAACAGCTCAAGAGGGATTCATTGTGAAGTGTGTCATTCCATTCTAGACTCAACTGTCCTTTTTTCATCTGCCAATTGCTCTTCTCCTAGTTGTTTATGGACCTTATTTACTCCTATCAGTGGTGGCAGAAATGGGATGATAATTGGGATCTTCAGCCTCCTGGATCTGTCCTCTATCTCCTAGACCTGCCTTGCAACCTCTAGTCCATGTTGCAGTGCTGGGTCATTGCCTTCTAGGCAAAGACCTTCTGCTCCTCCAGGTGTTATGCAGACAGGTCAGTCTGCTAAGGGCTTAGGAGGTACTCGTAACTTAGTGTCAGTTGAGTGCAAGCTGAATATTCCTGGAAAAGCAAGGCATAGCTACCTGCTTGTTCTATTGCAGGGCAACTTTGAATTGCTGCCAGGGTCCACTGAGCACCCCACTGGGGAAACCAATAAATGGTCTGAACTACCATGGATGAATAGTCTGTAGGAATTCATCCTGGTTTCACAGCCCTCATTTGTGTGATGCGCAAAGCTGGCAAAAGGCTAGGCTGGGTGAATATGACCTGTGGGCACAGCCATCCCTTTAGAATGAGGTTGTTGTTTGTTTGCTTGCTTGTTTTCAAAACTCAGGCTTCGAAGAGTGATTTTTCTGCATTGTGGATTTTGGAGTTTGAGAGGGAAAAGAGAATTGCTGAAGTAAAGCCAGAAAGAAATTGTTAAAAAAAATAATAATGATGACTGGCAACTCAGTTAATACATTTGAAACTCAAGGTGCAGCTACTGAAGCATTAGCTCAGGGGAAGAAATGGCATTCTGCACTGGAGTCTGGAGAATATAGGAAAATCTTAGAATGATCAGGATTTATGGATGCTTCATCTCCCACCTGCTGGCGCTGGGAGTAAGGACCCGCAAGTAAAAGTCTCCAAAGTAATTTTAAGAATTAGTGAAGTGAAGCTGCATTTTGTAAGAAAGAGTTTGGTTTGTGCCTTGAAGGCACCTGTAATTTCACTTTAAGAGGAGGTAGGTTAATCTCTTCCTTTTGCAGTTCTTGGCAACATGCCATTAATTCTAGTGACTCCAGCTTCAGCTACAGACTGTGGTTGCCACTGCATAAAATGAAGAAATGCACAGAGCTCATGGAGGGACGCTGGGAGGACACTTGTGTGATTAGTGCTTCTGACTGGGATTCCAGAGCCAAACTCTAGCTCTGCTACAAACCTCCCACCTGAACAAATCATTGAATTTGTCTTGCTTTCAATTCTCTGCTATCAAATGAGGGTGACAGCACTTCCTTTGGTTCAACCATTGCATGTCTTCTCCACATAGACTTGCTCTAGGGTTTTCTCTGGCTGAATGTGTATACAATACCCTGCTCATTGAGCCCCTGGGGCATTTGAGCACAGCTGTAATTAAATCGTAATTAAATTACTCCAGCGATGTAGTAATTTAATAACGACTTGGGCACTGCATGCAAATAGTAATGAAATTGTAAGTTACATAGTGTAAGCCCAGCTTGGACACATAATATTGGCGCTGCCTTCCAACTCAGGACAGTTTAGGCAGGATTTTCAAACATGCCAGTTATAGGGGCCTAATTCCAAAAATGTAGCTTTTCTGTCTTAAACAGTAGCCTGAATCTTCGAATGTTCTGCAGAGCTGGTGTGTCCTTTTGGCAGCAACAGTGAAGTCAGATGTCATAGGAGACAGTCTGAACAGGGGGCAACCCAGATGAGAGTCTTTTTGAAAGTTAATATTTGAAAATCACACCCCTGTGCACACAGTATAAATTAGGCATTGTGATACTGTTCATAAGCCTTCTTGAAAGCCACAAACTTGGCCAGTCTTCAAGGGAAACATGAACCAGCACCAAAGTGATATGTGTGACCATTATTCATCTTTACACCACTATTCAATCTCCTTTTGCTTTTACTAAGGCCTTGTGTGAATGTGGAGATGCACAAGCATAATTAAAACTGTGTTTAATAGCTGGATTAAACTGTGAGGAAAGCTTTATATAGCCTGTTACAACTTTGAATAGAAATTGCTCAGTCCCAGCTGCATGGGGCTCTTTTCTTCTGCTGCAACAGATCTTGTTCCAGAATTTCCACATTTTCCTCTTCCCTCTGATTCTGCTCATCAGATATTCCTGTCTTTCTTTATTGTAAGTCTGCTCTGACTTGACAAAATTCTGACTTGTTTTTCTGTCATCACTTCTCCACTTCATTGCTTTTTAGATTCAGATTTTGTGAAAGTAATTCTGATATTTAAAAAGCCCATAATTTGCCCGGCTTATTTTAAACTTAAAGATAATGTAAAATAATAAATATATTTCCTTTTAAAATTAATGGGCTAGCATCCTTTTTTTCCCCACAAATCAATACCATTTCAAAACCATCGGCAGCTGGCAAGATAATCAGCCCTGTGGTAACAAGTATATGACACACATACAAAGGTGAAACTAAAATGTGTTAACAAAATCTGCTAACTAGGGTTTATAATCAATCTCAAAAAAGAAAATGGAAAAAAAAATCTATTAAATTGGAAGAGCTGAATTGTCATCATATGGGCATGGTCCCCTAGCTGGCCAGACAAACGAGGGAATAACCAATTTGAGCTCGATGGTGGAGCAACCTCACTTTGAAAGGAAGAGCTCTGGCCACAACAGCCACAATCAGCCTGGCGCCAGGGACCATCAGAGATGATCACTCGAAGGAGCACAGGACGATTACTCCCTCTACGCAGGGAAAAGTCTGCTCCAGTGTCTTTCACAGCATGCCAGTTTAGGACTGTTATCATCAGGCAGACTCTGATTCGGTGCCTTAAAACAGATTCCATTTTTCCCACGGCTTTTACAAAAATAGGCTCAAATTCAGGAAGCACGTAAGCAGGTGCCTAATTTTATGTTGGAGGTTTGAAGTCCTTTTTTTGGCTTTAATAATGCTACTGGTGAAGATGAATTTAGCAGCAATGCCTTGATGAATCAGTGCCAAAGGCAGCTGCCAAGTCTTCCTTCTGTGGGGGGTAAGGACAGCCCAAGTCCTGTCCCAGGTCCTGGGTTAGCTCCTTTGCATCATTTCAGTTTTGGGAGGAGGGTCTCTCCCCACCCTCAGCAGTTAAAGGGTTAACAAACAAATTTTCAATTTCAAAGGGAATAGACACTTCAAAGAGACTTACCTAACATGGGTTTTAGGAAGATGTCCTGTTAACTAAAAAACAAGTCTGTTTTGTTTTGATGCTTTCAACTGACAGAAATACTGTTATCGAGATTATATTTTATTATGTTTTCTGGGTATTTCATACTGATATGGTTTTATACAGGATCATTACATATGAGAATAGATTTAATCCTGTTTTTAGTAAGCTTTAAGGACACCGAGGGATTATTTATGTAATAAGATGCAAAGTTGCTATGGAAAATGCTATAGCAACCTAACATCTTCACAAAACCAAGCAGCCACTTGTGACAGCAATCTAAATTTACATTTATTTTAGTGTCATTTTATTGACATTCTTAGTATCTCATTTTGACAACACGTTAAAATATGTTTTGCATTCATGCTAGAACAAAATTAACAGCATGTTGTTGGAATGAAGATGATTGTTATAATTTTTTGAGATAATTTTAGCATATTTCATTTTGTGTAAATAGTATTAAAATAGTAGTGAAAAGAAGTTTTAGTGCACCCCTTCTATCTGTAATACAGCAAACAATGCACACTGAAAGTAGCATTTTACAAGTCAGTGACAAGCTAAACTGTTTTTGTTTGCTTCATATCTCATGGAAATATTTTTAAAGAAAGAAATGATTTTGTTATCAGAATTTATTTCAAATCCTATATCTTTTATTATAAGTTTCCCAGTTCGGGATAGAGGCTATAATTTTTCATTAGGTTTCATAAAGCAGGAAATAATCTGAGTTGCGGTTTGGTAGAGAATTTGCCCTATTCAAGTGGAACTTCTCTAAAACATAGAATAACAGTGTGAGTTGCCCCATAGGAGGTTATATAAAAAGAAAAGGAGAAAACAAACATAACTCCCCTCCCCAAACAGTCTGAACCCTGTCCTGAGCTCATTGCAGTTAATAATAAAACTCACATTGACTTCAATGAGAGCAGAAGCAAGCTCTGTATATTGATTTTCTCCAGCCCCCTCCATTAAGAATCTTGAAGTGTGGCTGTAACATTGTTGAAGTGGGATGTTGGCAGCAAAATCAATAAAAGACAATATTAGAACATATGCTGTTTTCAGCTTCCTCACAATCTGATATAGCTGGTATTAGCATCCTTCTCCAAATTACACTTCATGCTTTCTATAAAGTGACCTTCCTCATAGTGCTCTCTCTTACTCTTCTGTTTAGCTTTCAAGAGAATGTGCCATATTTATAATAGCAAAGATGGCTGGTTCTGAGCAGATTCCTTCAGAAGGAACAGATTCCTTCAAAAGTGTTTTTATTACGCTCAGTCTAAATGCTGTCTACCAGAGGTCTATCAGAGATGTTACTTTTAATTCTGTTTGAACTAAGCTCTTGGATATAAGTTTTCTTAATTATGCTGCAGTTCCTGCCCTGGTGTTTTTAGGTCCCCTTTTCACTCCAGCACATTAGAAAAGTTCACAGATACTGCTTCAGGTTAAGATTTAGGTACTCTCTTACCCACTGTTGAATCCCTGAAACATCAGCCGTTGCTGAGTTCCCAGAGAAGGTAATGATCAGAAAGCAGAATCTTTTCCGATGTCAAAACAAGGTCCTAAATTCACACCCACTCATCTGGGGAGCACCCTTATATCATGAGATGTGCAAGTCTGGACAAGATTCCCGAAACAATTAACAGTTTTCTCTTAGGAGCCTGCAGGATTTGTGTCCGCTTGGGTCCAGCAGACTCATAGTCTATGATGTGCCTGCCTTCCAGGAGTAAAAACCCACGCTACTTTGATGATGGAATCTTAGATTCAGAGAAATTTCACGATTTTCTGATCTTCACTCTTGGCTTAAGTGTTATCTTAAGTGAAGGCTTGAGCTTCTTGATTATCTGAAGAAAACCAACTTCTACTAAATTCATATTATGAATGCAATGCAATGTTTTTGTAACTGATGTATTTTGTTCATGTAGTCAAGAGCCAAGTGAGCTCAATGCTGCTTGAGGGTGAGTGACTTAGTTTTATTTGCTTTCGGATTTAAGGCAGAAGGAAGAGAAACCAAGAAAAGTCATTTTTAGATGTGAAAAGAGAGACTGAAAGAGACTAAATATGATACCAAAAACAAACAAACAAAAAAAACCCACAGTTTATTTCACTTCTCCAGTAATTCAAACATGTGACCCCTCGAACGCCAGTGGATAAAGCTCCTGAAGAGAAAAAATGTTTCTTCTGTGTTAAGGAAGAAGGGTGTTTTTTTGAAATTCAGAGTTCAAACTGCTACCTATTTTTTTTTTCTCTTTACTTTCATTGGACAAATAGCTGATTATCTGATTATCTTTCCATTTATTTATTCAGCTCTCCATATGGTGTATACATAACAAGCTGTAACTCAGGTTTAGGAACTGTGCCAAACATGTCTTTACAGCAGTTTCTGTATCCCAGTGATTCCTGAACAACTTCCTCAGTTGCCACATACCCACCTTACATGGTGACTGAAGAAGATCTCTTTCAAGAGATTTAGGTAGATGCTCATCTACATCATCGTCTTCATTGCTTCTTTGCCATGTATCGCATACCGACAGCTTTCTCTCTCAGACTGATCTAAGCTCAGGAGACAAGTGAGCACTTCCAACAGTTCACAAGGTAAATGATTAAAAAGCAATAGCTCTCCCCATTATGTCCCATTATCAGATTGGTATTGGCATCATCGTGCTCTTTTGGCTGTTATTGAGACCCGTGCTGCTAGGCCTTCATCCTGCAAGCTGCTCCCTGCTCCATGGAGTGTTTGCATTCACCTTCTGCTCAACACCCACAGCTGCAAAATCCTCAGCAGTGACCTACTCAGAAAGTCTGGTGCCAGCAGTATTCTGCAGTTATCCCTTGAAAGCCATTCACTTCTCGCAAATTTCAGTAAATTCCGAAAGGACTGGAGGTATCACCAACCTTGTGCAGTGCATTTTATTGTCCAGTACCTGAGCATAAAACCTACTAAGCCTGTTAAACTGTGGAGAAACACAGTGGTCTCTGTTTACAGATACTGAAGGTGCAAAAGACAGGATGGAAGAGCTGAAAGGAGATTTTTTTTGGCTTGTAGATAAAATTCTTCTGGGCACCTCTAGTGGAAATACTCCCACATTTATAAATGAATAAATTACTCAAATATTACTATCTCTGAACATAAAAGTCAAGAAATACAAAGCTACATGTGATTATCTGCTGATGCTTTCCAAAGGGGTAAAATTGTATTTCTTTACGTAAGAGGCTCATTTTCATCTAAAACCAAAGTAACTGAGGAAGTGTTTTAGTATCATGCATTTCAATTAAAAATAGCTCAGCACTCCAATCAGCACATGGTCACAGAGAAAGCTGGATACATTTTCCTGATACTTGCAGTGCAGTAGAATTTTCTACAAGATTGTTTGTGCTCACATTTATAGTATGTAGTGATGATAGCAAATGATGATGTCCTCGCATTTACACCTTATATTTATGAACAGAATTTGCCCATTATAAAAAGAACAATTCAAAACAACAGAGCCACCTAAGACAGGCCAGTGTCTACTGTTGAAATCTGAATAAAATTGTGGTGATTGCTTTTATTCCTAAGGGTTAATTGCCAGTAGCCTGCTATACAGAGATTTAGCTTTTTACAATAATGAATATACTAGCTGATCTATGCACTATGTGTTTATACACATACATGTGCATATATATATAGCAAATAACAAATATCCATCTACCATATATGAAAAACTGAGCATTCGTCAGCTTGTCTTGTGTTGCATGGACTTCGAAAGTCTGTATCTTTGGTTACAGGGCACCATTAAAACAAGCAGAATTTTTCTGTATTGATGTGAGAGAGGATCATTAGTGCCACTTGGCACCTTCTCAGTTATCAGTGCTTCTCTTACTCGAATGAACATATTCCTTCCCTCTTGAAAGTAAAATGTCCTTTTTTTTCAATGTTTGAGGAACACAGCCTCAGAAAAACATTGATTAGAGGAGTAACTGACTTCGCCGGCATCTTTAAAGCACAGGCACTGTGAACTTGGCTTAATGGTTCTATTTCTCAATCAGAAAGAAGATAGCGCTACTAAAAGAGATTCAGTCCTTGATTAATTGCGCTTAACTGAGATAGCAATTTCTGAAGCAGTTATTGGTAAACATAAAGCATAAGTAGCTGAAAAAATCACCTAATCACAAACTGATATCAAATACTTTAACGAGCAGGGGGGTGAGGAGTTATGCTTTGCTGAATTTAGAAAATATCTGAGAACTACTGTTTTTGATCGAAGTTACGTATACTTCTGCATTTGCTTGCGATGGCTTGCTTTCTAGGCCTCTATTTCACAAGAACCAAGCAGGAAAGGCAAGGCAACAAGCAACCAGACCCACAGTCCACCACAGCAGAGTCCACTATGCAGAAGCAACTATTTTCCATCTTATCTATCTCCCCTTATGTGTAGGCCCAGTCTTTTAGACTTGGCACACATCATGGGTGGCAATAGAAGAAACACAGCCCATGGAGGAGAGGAAATACGAGCCCTTTGCTTAAAAGAGGCGCCTGAAGAAACTGGTCTCAACAGGGCAGATTAATTAGTGACTGTTAAAATATCTTTTACAAGCTATGTAGATTCTAGTTCTCCAAAGAAATGCTGTCAAGTAAAATAGGCCTAATCTGTGACAGGCTTTGATATTGTTGTAACAAGGTGCTCTCTTCCAAATTCTGAATATGCACTTCAGTAATGTGATGCGACGTCTTTGTCCAAAACGCTTCATACTGTAATTTGTCTGGGACAGAATAGGGATAAGAGGGGACTGGAGAATATACTGCAAAATAAGTATGAGTGAGGAAGAAGAGAGACATCTGGAAATGTTAGGCAAGTGGGAATTACAAATGAACCAAGAAATGGGCTGGTGTCTTTTAAGCAGAAAAATGTGATCTAAATGTAGTCATGCTATACAGAGGAAAAAGAGAGGAAGGTATGGAGAAAGGGTTAGAAAGATTGATCTAAAGTGGGAGATTAACCTTCTGTCTTCAGAGCCCTTTGGAGAAGCTTGGTTCACTGATCAAGTGTTTTTCCTGCAGCCACAAGGTCTACATCAAGGATCTTAAACTGTGCTCCTGAGCCATTGGCAATTTGTAAGACTGTACTGAGTAGTCTGCAGCTGCTTCCTGGAACAGGCTAAAACAATGAGATTAACTTCCCTCTTTAGAGGTTTTAATTAAAAGTCAGAGTTTGTAAGGACATGGAAATACACAGAGAGCCAGTACTGCTCCACAGTCTAGAAAATTTGGAAGCCACTAGTCCTGAAACTTAAAGCTAAGATTTTCAGATAATGATCTCTCTGGGGATTTAAATAAAAAAATCAGGTATAGGAGGCTCATCATAACATCACAAGAGCTGGCAGCACTGTTCTCTAGGGACATTTTTAGTCCACTGCAGAACCAGCACTTGCTTGCAACTTTTTGCCAGAGCTTTGTTATTAGGCCCAGTTGGGCCATAATCTTCCCCTTTTCTCCTACATCTTCTTTGTTATTTGCAAAGAGATATGCTTCATTACACAAGAAATAATGAGGCTTCATAAATTACTGGTGAGCCACACATGTAGTAAACCTAGAAAAAGACAATGCTATCACCCAAGTCTGTTAATCAGGAAGAATTTCTATGCTCTAATAAAATCTCTTCTCAGACAAGTGCTTTCTTTTCTCAAATGTTACATCTTTGCATATTGGGTGGGATAGATAAAGCTACAGTTAATGATGATGGAACTTTTTTTTTGGCAGCATCCTATCATTTACTAATTGTTCGCCAGTAAGTTTTATGTGAATAGGACGCCTGAAAATAATTCTCATGAGTATTCAATTTGAACATCTGGTATCATCATGAATGTAACTTGTATAATGAGCTTCTCTGCATTGAATGTAGGCAGCATGGCGAGGAAAGGACTTTGAAGCAACTGCACCTGAGAAAAGGAGGCTTTGCAATAATGTAAATCTCCCTCCCAGTGTGCAGGCCCTACCTCCCACTAACACTAATGACAATAACCCTTCCACATATAGAGTAATTTGTGCCTTTAGAGTTTAAATTTGCAGGTACTGAGACATTCAAATGAAGTGTGCCTAACATAAGAAAAATATGTGGAAATTGCTTCATTGTTTGGTTATATTATGTCTGAAGGGAGAAAGAAAAAGGAATATTCATGGCAAGGCTAGCTTATAATTGCCCCAAATTATTTATTTTTATAGCATTCTAATTCTGTTTTCAGAGTTTATTCAGGCTAGTTTGCTGTTTTCAAGCTTTAACCAGAGGATTTTTTAAAAAAGCGAAGTGGGATAATCTATTTTTGTGGAAACAAGGGAGAACAATGGAAGAAGCGTTTATTCAAAAATGCAATGTAGGAATAATGCTGCTTTTATCTGCTAATATCAAGTTCCCATCACCAACACCTGAGCCCTATTTATGCTGGTGATCAGATACTTAGTAACTGTCCATAAAGAAAAGAAAGTCTCATCCAAGAATGCAAGGTAATGGATCACAACCACTTTGCATATCAGAGGACCCGAGAGCCTGACATTGTTATGAAATTTGGCTGAAGAGATGCCTAGAAGTGATCAAGGTATGGCCTAGTGTCCAGAATGCTTCTTGGAGATACTGCCAAAATTTGCCTTGCACCATGCACAGAGCGTGTGTAACTGAAACTTGTACTCAGAGCTGATGTTTTACAGTGCAGTTTGAAAGTCAGCTTTGGGATGATAAGGTCCTCAAACTTCATTCAAGAGTGAGCTGGTTACTAATGGAGAAGGTCAGCTTTGATGGTTGGTGGTGGATGTGTCAAAGCTTCTCCAGCTGCTCAGCAGTGTCACTCCACCTCTGAAGCCATCAATCTTTCTGCCTGCAGTCATGGCCATGCATCTTCACAGATGTTTGCTGGACCAAACCTTTCCTAAGTAAAGCTTCATGGGTCAAAAATAAGTGAGGTTCCAGTAATTCCTTTTCATTTACGAAACTCTGAAAGTTTTCTCCTTCGGGGGAGCCTCAGTCTTCTCCCTTCCGCTGGCACATGCCAGCACTCACACCACACGTCATTTCTCATGCCAGTGCTTGCTTGCTTCAGTTCCCACTCAGTGCAAAGCTGGTCCCAATATTTTTCAGTCATCCTCCACTGCCACCTCTGCTGTTTCACCACTAGAAGTCCTTGTCCCTGGAAGTCCCTAGATTTTCCCTTAGTTTCACTGCTTGACAGTTCTCCCTGAAAAAATCTCAAATGAGGTAGAGGTTAAGGACTACTACTATTATTTTTCTTTATATAGTGGAACCTTGTGTCCTTACATATGTCTTCTCACATTTACTGAGTCCCCCAGGCTGAAAGTTCTTTGGAGAAGTAGCTGTGTCTTGCAAGGGTTTTTTTTGACATTGCAAGTGTTCTGCAGTGAAAATGGCGCAGACAAAAAATTACCATAATAAGAACCATCATTTTGTTGGGTTTTGTTGCTTTTCTTGTTGTTATCAAAGGAACATTTTACCATTTTAAACTATTTTCAAGTCAGGAAATTAGGATAATGGCATTAATAGAACTCCAATGGCAGTGTGGTTTGGGAATATGTTCATCTCTTTTGATCATCTCCTTGTTTCAATACATGCAAAACAAAGTTCCCCAACCTTGAGGAAAGCTAAATAGCTTAGACCAAAAATCTGAAGATAGGCAGATAAAACACAGAGGTTTTCAGTTACATGATTTACTTAAATGCCAGGTCTTTCCCTGTCTCAGAAAAAAAAAACCCCAAACAAACAAACAAAAAATCAATAAAAAAAGAAACTTTTTGCTAATAAGACAAAAGAGAAATTAATTTACATTAGGGATTTCTACTGTTGTTGCTACTGCTTGCTTACTTTTTTTAAGATAGTATTTCCAGATTTTTGTGGACTAACAAGCTACTGGACATACATTTCAACTAAAAATCTTGCCAATATGCAAAATATTAATTTGTCATTAGTATTTACTGTGGTATTATTTGGATATCACCTAAAAAATCTACAGCCCAAGTGTATAATGACAGAAGTGGCTGAAATTTTTGAATTTCCTCTAAATTCTGTAATAAATAGCTGTATTCTGAAATTTGTTATTTCCATGCCACTATCACATGAGTCATAAATGCTAAAGCTATGCTGCATTGTCTGCTAAGACTTACTGCACATTGGCACCAGGGGGAATTATTATAGATTAAGTTAAATTTGATCACAGAGTACCAGCTCAAAATAACAGGCATAAATCAGAGCTGCTCATTAGTAAAGCACACGTCTAACCTTATCTGAGAGAGATGCCCTAGAAAGGCAAAGTCACTGTTTGCTTCCTCTGAGTCAATAACTGTGCTCTTGGATTTTAGTGGATTTCTGATCAGACTGTCTCACTGCTTAGGTCTAACCTCGCTCCTGACCTGGCTCCACCAGATGGAGACGGTGTTTGTCACTGAGTTTCCCCAAATTGCATCTAGCACTTCTGCCTTGACACAGGCAAATCCCACTAACGGTTTAGGTGTCCCCGAACCCAGTTTCCCCTGTTCACATATGCCTAATCTTCCTCCACCTCTTTCTCTTCAAATAGACAGTGAAGGTATCATCACTTTGCATCCCTCCCTGTAAGTCCTGCACACCGCGTCTTGGGCAAGTTGCCAACTGTGCTTGCTTAGGTGCAAATATTCTCTTCCATTTGCAGCACAGGCAGCTACTTGGGATTCTGGTCAGAGGTTTCTTTTGATTTAGTTTCCTTCAATAGAGCTATTCTGTAAATTCTTTCAACTTTCATTGTCTTTACCCTAAGAAGCTTTTTAGCATGTTTCACAGAGGGATTCTGTAGATGAGTATCTAAACTACTGATTTTAAAATGGCATAAAAAGATGGATTGAGAGGAGCTGAGTAAAGTTAAGAGCCTGAAACATTTTTTTAACAAAAAAAAAACATTAATCAGTTTTATCAATGAGTAAAAAAAAATGGAAATTTTGAAAATGATTTTTTAAGGTGGATTTCATTTTCTTTAAAAGTCAGTCTCTTTTTCAAAGCAGTATTCAACAAATACTATTCCAGAATTCTATATGGATGAATTTTAAATAGACTGTTTAATTTGGCAAAGAATACATGGCTCTGAATCCAGGATGATTTATATTTTAATTTACTAAAATACAATATCTTAAAATCATGGTTTGTTTAGGTCAACACAAAGAATATTTTGGTTTTGTTTAAAACAGTTAGTCGGTGCTAAAAGAAATGGACCCCAAGATTCACCAGATGTATTTATTTGTTTTATTCTCCACTTCATGACTTCTTTGTTAATCACCTTGACTTCAGATAGTAGGGAACCCCTATTTGAAGCTTTAAATTATATAGTAAAAGAACAATATAAATGAACTCCATATAGTTTTTGGACTCTTTTCTATAATTTGTTCATATGAAAGGCTGTTACATTTTAGTATACTGATGCTGTGTGTATTGCATTCTCCTTATATAAGGGCATATTTCTACCACAGTCTCTGTCTTTAGTTTCTAAATATGAATGGCTAGGCAGATTTTCAGAACAATACTGATATGTGTTTTGGACACCTCTGAGTATACTAACAAATGTCTCAAACTTAACTCTCACTCGCATACTTCACATTGTCTGGAATATATTATCATCTATTAGTCCAATTTGCTACCTCTGTAGTAGGCTCCCCACCATGTCCCTAGTCCCACTCAATAGCCTGAATTACCCAGGAGGTAAAGAGGAGAAGGAATTGCACCATGGCTTGACTGATAAACTATTCCATGGCAGCTTTTAGCAGATAAGGCAGCTTGAACTTCAGCTGAATATAGGTCCTAACTTCCTCCTATCCTCCTTTCAGTTGAGGCAGTGATTAGAATGTAGGGCTTACCCCCTTCATCTCTATGGGAGCATTCTGAAGTTTTTTCAGGTCTAGCTTCTAGTTATTGCTTCGAAGACCCTGTTAAAACATAAATACCTCCATGTTTATCTTCTTTGATGCCCTCAGAGAGTAGGAGAATATACAGTTTCTGGATGGAATGGAATATTGCATAATATATTTTTTAATCGGAAAGACTCTGATTGGCTGGAGGAACAGGATACAAGTGAATGTGTTATTTTGCACGGTTTTTTACCTGTAGACACTCTAAAGAGGACTCAGAGTGCAATGATAAGATTTTTGATTCAAATCTATATTCGAATTCAAAACACAATTTTTTGACTTGCTAGACTGAGGTTTTTGTTTGCTTGGACTCTTTTTATTTGTCTAGTTTGTCAGCTCTTACAAAAAAAAAAAAGAAAAAGATTTCATTTTCTATTTGCCCATTGGACTCATCATTGCAAATTCTTGAGGGCAAATTTTGTCATAGAAGAATGATTACATGCTTTTCAGAACAATTTAATTTGATGTAACATTACAGTAACTGTTGCTAAATCTTCCAGGGAGATGCTGTAAAATAGCCAAATTAGATGCAATGTCCAATCAAAGTGTGTATTTGAATAGTAGCTAACTGTACCTTATTAAACATAATGCTTTTTTTTTATTATTATTTCCAGAACAGTAAAATTTATCCAGAAAAAAAGAAATAAATTTACCCTCCCAGGGTTAATATATTTTTATTGGTAATGAAATGCTGTGACATTCTATCTAAATGATGATCTGATTTCATAAAAACGTTGAGTCATGTTATCACAGGAAACAAGGGACTCTCTATCTCTGGAAGGTCTAGTCAAGAGAGCCCTTGCATTAAGTGGAGTTAATATACAATTTTGTGTAATTTGGAGTTTAACCATATTGTTATTGTAGGTAGACAAGAAAGAATTCTGTAATATGAAGCCAGAAATCATTTAATCAGGAATGTAAATCACTTATGTGGTTCAGTTACCAAATGCTGATAGAATTGGTTATGGTAGATTGTTGTTTTTTAATTACAACTGCTCTGCAGTGGTGTTGTGTTATCAGGTTCCAAGAGGAAAATAGTATAGTATCATAGTTTGCTATGCCAAATGACCACTGATACTGCCAAGTATAAATACCACCAAGAGTGGGTTCTTCTGTAAGAAGATAACCACATCCCTAAAATAATGAATGCCACACTTCCCTACATGTATTTATGTTCAGGTAATTTATTTAAGTAATGTTCCTCATACATGCTTTATAGCCTTTTGCCTTTTGCTGCACAAATTTCGGCTTATATTGCAGACTGTGCAAGTCATTTGGCAAATGTAATTTCCAACTCTGCATACTAATCGATTTCTTCACAAACACCTGCTATCAGTTATGATAATAAAAATGCCATTCTAAATTGAAAAGGGGCCAAATGGAGCTTCCTAAGGAAATGACTTAAGTGTCTTTCAATGTCTTTAATGTAGTAATGTTCTTGTAGTGCCAACACTTTTTTTGAGCATTTGCATTTTATATAATTTTACTCTATTACATATTTTTTCGGGCTAAATGGTTCCTCATAACCATTGCTATGAAGTAGCTCATGGGGAGACTGGAGAGGAATTTCTGTGCTTTTCCCTGGAAAGCTTTTTTTCCAGAAAACTTTACGTAGTAAAAATTCCTTAGTGCAGATCTGATCGGAACATCTGGCTGCTACAGCTTTATATATATTCAACAATTGTATCAGATCCTATAACATCACAGGGAAAAGTTCTAAGTTGATGGGTACTTTTCCTTGGACTGCATGCCAGTTTCTCCTTAAAATATAAGTCTAAATTTAGCAGCTGGATTACAAGTAGTGTTTGAATTATCCAGCTTTGCTTTATGGTTCCTTCCACCTCAGAAAATAACTTCCCAGTGACAGTCTTTGCCAGAACCTAATCATTTTCAGTTCTGCTAGATCTTCCCTCTGCTCTGAAATGTCTTGCTGGCTTTCAGCTCTTTTATTGTTTCCTCTGACAATGTCCTCTGCATTATTTGTAAGAAAACAATCCATTTTACTGTTTTCTTTGCATTTTCATTTTCTCTTAGCTCTAGCTGCCCAAGCTTATGCACTTAAGGAAGAGAATGATAGTCTTCGGTGGCAGCTGGATGCCTACAGGAATGAAGTGGAGCTTCTGAAACAAGAGAAGGGACAGCACTTTCGAACAGAAGAAAGCCTTACAAAGGACCAGCAGCTGCAGTTCCTACAGCAGACGATGCAAGGCATGCAGCAGGTATGCTATGCAAGAGTAGAAAGGGGTTATTTTTCTTAGGAGAGTGTTCCATGAATCAATGCTGTGCACAAGGTTGTTCATGACTCTTGAAGGGCCCAATCCCAATTTCTTTTCAGAGTCAAAGTCTTACTGATTTTACATGGGGAAATGGGGATGAGGAATTGAGTCATTTTAGTAATCCATAAACTATAAACCCATCATTCCTTCAAGGAAACTATTTATGCTTGTTCTGCTTGGGAATGAATGAACCATTTGCCCTATTTCACTCCTCACTTACTGAGCCCAGCTCACACTAAATCTGATCAAAAGTTCAAGAAAGTTTTTATAAGGTAGCATAGCATTAATCTGCATCTTTAGGTACATCCACTTCTCTGCATTGTCTTTTATTCTGCTGACTCTTGTTTGAGGACGATTTGGACATTTGCAGCTTGTCTAGTCTGTCTGCCTGCTTACTTGATAGAAGATAGCAACATCAGTGTTATCTTCCAAGCTTTTGTTATGGATTCCAACCCATGGATGTTGTGTTTACATTCAGGCAATGCTTTAAGTGATGCAGTGCAGAAACAACACTTTTTCTTTGACTCCAGTGAGCCAGAAGGTGCAATGTGTCCTTACAGTGGGTGCTCATACAAGTTCCCTTGTTTACTCGCATGCTCCTGACGTTGTGCAAGGCAAGTCTTGGCAAGCACATCTAGACTATTGCCCCTGCTTTGTCTGAGGTATCCGTTAACACGTATGCACGTTTCATTCCACATATGCTTGTATTAACTTCTGTCCTATGCCAGCACATACGTTCACCTACAACATAACAGATCACAAGAGCAGTGTTTCAGCACACTGCTTTCTTGCTGCCTTTTTTTTTCCTCTAGAACTGAGCTTCTCACTGCAAAGACTACCTTTGCCTCCTTCATGTGTGCCCTAAAGGCACTTGTGTCCTTCCTGGTTGGTTAGATTCCAGAAGGGGACAAGTTGTACCCCATGATACTAAATTACACTGAATTCTTTTAATGACTTAAAACTTCATAGCCAGGAAACAGTCATTTCTGTATAAAATGCCTGGCTGGATTAGTGATTGTATTCCCATCAGAGAACCAGTCAAATCCAACAAATCTGAAAATCCTGCTTAACACCTAATAACAGAGCTGAAGGCATACCTAGTCAGTTCCACACGTGTCTTTAGGAACATCCAAGCCCAACCTAAGCTCACAGACTTTTAACAAATTAGGGTGGTTTCTGGTATAGTGGAGTCATTCTCAACAAAATATTTGAAAGAGAAAATAAGCCATTGATCATTCGTGGGGTAAAATTATTTTTGAACTCAAGAATGAAGTCTTAATCAGAATTTCTAAAGGTTTCATTGTACTTTGAGAGACGTGCCTGAGTACTGTTGATAGTCTTGTCTTTATATAAATGAATACTTTTACAAATGAAATATCACCAGCTTCATTAAATCTGCTCACATATATAATAAATATTGGGCTAAATTTCAGTCTGATGCTAATTCTCCTTTAAAAACAGTAAAAACAGGGCAAAAACATACTAAATTAAAATACTAGAGCACTTATGCTCATTTTACACTATTAGATTTCTACTTAAAGTCTGGATGAAGGATAATCAAGTCTGTAGAATATAAATAGATTGCCATTATAGCTTCAAGCGATGTTAATATTGTAAGTAAATAACCAAGAATAAATTATTTACTTATCTTTCCTTTCAACTGAACCATCAACACTGCAGACCCTATTCTTCTGAGATTTTTTATGTGCATGGTGACTTTGCAGTGGTTCTGAATTTTTCTAGTTTCCATCTTAGGGTCAAGCCGATATCCCAAAGGGATATAATTAGAGATGGCCCAAGGAGCTGGAGAAGACGTTGTAGATAATCCAGGCTGACAATGTGCTGAGGAGGGCAGCAGCACAGAAGCACCGGAGGTGGAGTTCAGAATATTTGGTGGGACATTATCAGTGAATTAAGCAGCTTCATGATTACTGTCACGGCTTTGGATTTCAATTATTAGCCATATTTGTGACATCCCATGACCTTTTTGCTTTTCATGCAATTCATCCATGAATATTTAGAAATAAACCTTTGATTTAGGTGGACTATTTTATCACAGCTTGATTTTGTAAATGCTAAGAGCTGACAACCTCAGCTGAAATCCATCAGTAGAGCAGGTGCTCAGCATCTATGGAAATCAGTTTATGAAATATTAAACAAATATGCAGAACTTGAGTGGTAATAATTTAACAAGAAAATCTGTATTCCCTTTTATCCTTTTGTATATATTAAAATTAATTTCAGACAAGATAAACTGAATACCACTGAATTCTTGAAGCCTGAATGTACATCAACATTAAAAGCTGTATTCTCCTTTCTTCCTCTCTACTCTTCCCTGCTCTTTATAAACCTCCCCTTCTTCTAACTTTAAAAACTAGAGAATAATTGATTTGAGCTGCAGTCTGAAAAGCAGATTTATCTGAGAAAAATAGATCCATTTTTCCAATCAAAAGAACTTTTGTAAACATATTTGGTGCCAAACAGTAGCAAATAACACAACATCAATGTATTTTTAATGTACTCCCACCATCTGGCCATTTTTCAGGATTCTTTACCACATTTGGAGAACTGATGAAATGATTGTTTATTTTCTCTGCCATCACTCCTACTGCTCCAAAGTAGCATCAGTAAAATCACATAGATATTTACTTATGAAGGGTACCTTCCGGGCGGTAGTAGCAATATGCTATTTATTGTGTCTGAAAATGAAAATCCTTTGGACTAATGACATTGAACTTATGGGGTTTTGAGTCAACTTCCTCCATAAGACTGTGTCACAGTTTAATTTCATACCCACTGTGAGATCTCAAACAAATGGAAATAATGTCTTGTATCCATGGTAACAAATGAGATACACTTTACCTGAATTTGAGTTGGAAATTGAATTAACTTGTCACTGCTGCATAGGTGGTATTGCCTTCAATTTATTTCTGTATGAGAACACACATACCAAGCAGATCACTTTTTGAACGTCTCTGGTTTTTAGCAGTGTTTGGTATTCTGTAAAAAAGTCTTTGATCATAAGGAAGGATGTTTTAGGTGTAACTATTTTTATAATACCTCCCAACACAGCTGTATGAAATTTTTAAATCTAGTCTCCCTTTCTAGACTGTTTTACCAGATGAATGATTATAGGTAAAGCAGAAAATATCATCTAATAGTGTTGCTTAATGTTTGCAACATATTTTCAAGTGGATATATAACCTCTCCAAATTGTAACTATTTGCATTAACATAAATCGTGTGGAGTAAAATTCTCAACAAAACATTTCAGCTTGTTCAAGAAGAAAACAAGAGATCTACATTTTACATTTTTATTGTCCAGTAAATAAAATTCTTGAGGAAACACATTTGTCACATTTATGCTTTGAAACAAGGACTCAGAATTTGATATTCAGTCAGTATTGAGTCAATGATGAGGTTCCCACATCCTTTCAAAAATCTGCCTTAAATCAGCAAAGCTACAAGCCTTTGAAAAATCTCACCTACTTAGAAGATGGCACTGATTAGCACTAGTCTTTGCAACTTTTACCTTTTTACTCAGTGTACAGATTTATTCATAAACCATCTCCATAACACAGCCACCAGTGCAATATTGTAAGGCTCAAGTTGGTCCTAACCCCACGAGCATAGCTCAGGTCCTGCAAATATTCTAGTTCCTTTAACGTCAATCTCTGCTATAACTAATTAGCTCCACTTTTTCATCAGGCTTACTCAGCCAAGGTGTGATACCATGCTTGCACAGCTGTACTGCTTCCTGGCAAGCTTGTTTGCCAATAGTTTGGGAATTCTACACAATGCTTCGCTGCATGGTGTAAATATTCCATGAGCATGTTCTTTCCCCTCACAAGGCCCATATGGGCTGAAATGCGCCAGGGTGTATTTTGTTTAAGAGGCAACTCAGTGCCCAGTCCCCAAGAGCTCCTGATTCATTAGCTGGGCTCATGCACCAATAGCGCTCGCTCCCCTTCGTTGGTGGTGGCACATGAGGACCTAGTCATGGGGTCACTACACAAGGAGGGGACACGTGTGGGCACCTGGTATCAATCTCATGCACCAATAGCGCTCGCTCCCCTTTGTTGATGGTGGCACATGAGGGCCTAGTCATGGGATCACTACACAAGGAGGGGACACGTGTAGGCACCTGGCGTGAAATTAGTGCTTGGAGTGAAAAGCAAAAGCAGTAGGAAGGGTCCTGGGTGGAAGGCACAGAGCTGATATAAGTCACTGCTGCTAGTAACTGCACTAGCCCTGGATGTCTCAGCAGGAGGTTCACCAGATTCTGACCAATCTAATGACCCACATGGGTGTCACTTTGATGCAGTGTGACAAAAGCGCTCCTTTATCTTATCTTTTTTTTTTTTCCCCCCAAGTGGCATAAATTTCACTCAAACAAAGATTCAGACTGCAAACCTGAACACTCAGAAACCAGGAACTGCCAGAACTATTGCCTGTATGTTTTGCTTCATAGATCTCAGGAACTCTTCCTCACTCAGTGCTCCAGACAGAGTACAAAATAAATCATCAGCTATTCAATATTTTCCTATTTTCATTGCTCTGTGTGCAACACGGGGTCTTACTGCGAAGGCCACATTTCTCCTGACATTTCCTACCTGCTGAGTTTTAACTTTTACAGTTTACTTAGCATTTAGCAAGTGCAATAAGTAGCACATGCATCTGAGAATTATATGCCTCATTTGAAAGGTCTTTGGTAAATGCCAGGTGGCTCCAGCAATTGTTTCAGCCTTTCAAAATGCATGCTCATCCAGGGAGGGATGTCTTGTTCTGTGGCATGCTTTATGATCTGGAGAGTTATGGGCTGGAGGGTGAGCAAGCCTGCTAGAATACATTCCAGATCCCTCCTCATACTTGCTGCTCCCCCAGAGGGAAGATGGCCAGTGTACATATTTGGTGACCAAGAGTATGGTATGCACATTACCTCCTCAGTAAAGACCGTCACAGAGCACCAGATTGGGCTACTCTTGTGTGAATGTGTTGGCACAAGGCTGTGTCTCTGTCCATGTTCTAAGCAAGACAAAATACATCTAATATAGAGCTAGGAAACTTTTAACTAGGAAAATAGCTAATGTTGACCTCATTGTGCTGCCTTTGAAATGAGCAGTATTTCTACCTTTCCTTTCCTCCACCAGAGCAGAGCTAACACCAGGCCAGGTTCAAATCTCCTTGCAGAGTTAACAAATTTCTTTCCAAGAAAGATGACATGCTTAAGTCTTTCCTGTCTTATCCTTTCTGAAAAGGTTATCACAAAATCACAGAATCAGAATCACAGAATGGTTGCAGTTGGAAGGGACATCTAGTCCAACCTCCCTACTCAAGCAGGGATACCTAGAGCACACGGCACAGGGTCCAATCCACCATCTGTTAAATTCCTGCAAATCTTAGCTGGTATTTAGCTCTGCAGCTCTCAGATGCTTCACTGTTCATTCACATTCATTCCTTCCTTTCACATGCAACCCTTCCAAAACGGCAAAAGTCACAGACGTATTTGTAGATGGCTGAAAACTGATGAATTCAGTGCCACGGGGGTGCCATGACCAATAGTGACCATTCACCTTTAAGTATACATGAGCTAACTGCAGTTTAATGCTGAGATGAACATCACTGTCAGGTAGATGGAGCATGTTATAGTTACATTTATTAATATATTCTGAATGCAGAGTGGCTTTGTAATCTTTTTTTATCCACCTACCTTGAGCTCCCCAAACATCAGCACACAACCTACCAAATGTATTTATGCACAACTATAAACTGATTCTTCTCCAAATGTGGCATTAAAGAATAGAGTAAAGAGAGAAAAAAAAATACTCTCTATGTTTGCTTTCTACTTGATGAATAAATAGACCACAATAATTAAATTGGAAATATTTCTACTACTCTCACCATAGGAATTCCGATTAGGATTTTTCCCATAAAAGTGGCACTGGGATAATGGCAATATTAATCATCATAGATAATTTTTTGAAGGAGATAGATAAGAGATAAATGCAATGGATTGCAGCCAGTGCCTGGAAGTTTTCTTCCAGGCCTGTCTCTTATCTTCTTCTCTTCATACAGTTGATATTTGGAATCAGGTAAGAAATATCCCTTTCAAGACAGGGAGAAATGTTCCCCTATATATTCTCTTTATTCCTCTGTTCTTTTCAGGACTCTGTGCTGTACTGAATGCATTTTAACTTTCAGAAAATACTTAGTCCTTCTGATTATATTTTTTAAAAAAGAGCAGCTGGCAATTAAGTGCTAATTATTTACCAGTTCTCAGTCAAGCCAAATGGGTTCTCCTCTGCATTTAGCAAGATTTCCTTATTGAAAGTAATGTTTAATATTCTACTTCTGCCACCACCACTTCAGCAGTATTAGAGAAAGAGTGAATAAGGACCTGCAGATGCTTTAAGCACCATATTCTCTGTAGTTGCTCTGAAAGTGATGAAATGGTGGAGAACTATTGTAGCATCTTGCCTGCTTTCACTGGTAGAGCTAAACAGAGAGTGACAGCACAAATAAGCACATCGGAGAGAAATAATCTTGTGCACACATTTCATTTCAAATACAAAACAAATCTACTGGTATCTGCATTGACACGATAATGTAGTCTTGTATTGGTGAAGTACACTTCTCGTAAGTTCTACAGTGTAGCAATTGTACACGAATTCTTTAAAAGGTTCCTAAATACTAGTGATGTCTTGATGATTACACAGTTTCCAAAAGCATTTGATGTTTTCATTACTAGGAACTCTGTTTCAGTGAGAATAATACAGGACAAATTGATTCTCTTCCCTGATGTCATTTGTTCTCCTAGCCAAAATGTGTCAGTTTTTTTTTTTTTTTATTCTCCTTTAAAAAGAATTAAGTGTTTCTTCTTGAATATGGAAACCAAAATTTTTAAAAAAGAGAGATTTGTTTTGCCAAGAAGGAAAGTGCTTTATCATGAACTTTTGCTGTCCATGAAAGAATAGACGTACTCATACAGTTCAAATGCTGTTGCCTGGTCAGGCGGTTATTGGCAGTGGATGGCTAAAGGTAGAAGGCTGGAGAAGAGAACATTGCTATGAACGGATGATTGTGTCTTCTTTTGACAGTGGGTCATACCTGGCACCAAGTGGTTGGCTTGTAGAACAGAGGCAAGGGCAAAAGCCCTCTTCCTTTGATCAGGATCAGAGCAAATTGCAAGTCCATCTGTTCACTCACCTGTTGCTAGTAAAAGTCAAGGACTATCTAATATGCCAGTCACCTCTTTTAACAAAGGTAGATGGGAACTTTACCGAGAAGGTGTACTGAGGTTTTTTGTTGGCCAAACTTCTCTCTTCTGCCAGACACCATCAAAATTAAAGACCTCCTGTAATCTGCTGTGCGATTCAGAGATCAGAAAAGGATCCCTGATACTAGGATTAAGTAGCTACGTAGATATTAATAGATACTAGCAAGATGGAAGGACTACACTTATGGGAGGAGACACCATCAAAATTAAAGACCTCCTGTAATCTGCTGTGCGATTCAGAGATCAGAAAAGGATCCCTGATACTAGGATTAAGTAGCTACGTAGATATTAATAGATACTAGCAAGATGGAAGGACTACACTTGTGGGGACTTTCTTGACTGGAACAAGAAATATGCCTAAAACTTACTTGATAAAAGTTGTAGCCTGATTTCTAAAAGTCAGCCATGTTCTCTGTTAGTACACTGTCCAACCTAAATACAACCTCTTGAATTACTATGCCTCATAGAAACAAAATAAATGAAATCTGATTATCTGTTAACTATTAAATATTCATTAAAATCACAGAATAGGGTAAGTTAGAAGGACCTTTGTAGGTCACATATGCCAATCCCCTGCTCAAAGCAGAGTCAGTTTTGGACTTGTATCAAGTAACTCGAAGTCTTGTCCAGCTGAGTTTATTTCCAAGAATGTGGAGACTTTCTAAGCCCTTGTTCCAGTGTTTGGCTACCCTCACTATGAAATGGTTTTCTTGTATGTAGTAGAATTTTTCCTGTTTCAGTCTGTGTCTGTTGTCTGTCAGTCTTTCACTGTACATCTCTGAGTAGAGCCGCACTCATCTTCTCCGCTACCTCCCTTTGAGTATTTTCAGTATATCATTTGTCTGTCTTCTGGTTTGCTCTTTATTGGGGTTCAGTCCTGCCTGCTCTTGTTCTGAGTGCAGCTCTGGACCTCTTCAGTCCATCTGGTAGCAGGGGGAGGAGAGGACAGCAAACATCTCCCTAAGGAAGCTTGGGTAGTGGCCCAATAAATCCTCACTCATCGGGTATGTCTAGTGCCCTGTCCCCTCCTTAGGGGTTTCACCTGCTAACATGGAGCAAACACATTTAGCATGAATTTAGCATCAGGAAATCTCACTTTACAAGTGGGTGCCTGACAAGCAGGAGCTGTGTTGTTGATTCACATGCAGCTTTTCATGAGCTCAGGCCCAGATTTTGGAGATCAGGGCTTGGACAGTATTATGGTAGCAAACCCCAAGATCCATCCTAATGATGTCATCCTTATAATTCATATGATACACAAGGATCCTGAGAGATGGGAGGGCTGAGAAACATTGCTCTATTACATAATGTTTCATTTTACTCCCTCAAAAAACCCACAATCACATTCTTTGTTTTAATCATGCCTTGTCATACATTAGGATGACAAATACATTACCGTTAGTGTGGCAACATGGCTAGCATCCTTGAGGGCTCATTTCTAAAGCTTCTTTGACTTGTCTTTCACGTTCTTCTGTTTCCTTGGTGATTTGTCTGGCCTCATCAGTGTCTTGTTACTAATGCATATTTGCTCAGCTGGGAAGTCAATTTCTCATTATTCAAGTCTGCCATGTGCTGGCCATTTGTGATATAAAATCTTGTCTTAAAAACAGAGAAAAACAACCTTAGAGCTAGTCTACGGAAGTATTGACAGAGGTATCTGTAATTTTATTTTGCAATAGATTATGTACCTGAGGTGTCATTTGACTCATTATTTCTCTACCTTCTGCGACATGAGGATTCTGCCAAGAAAAATTTACCATGCCCTCCCCCCATTTATTTGTAAATAGTTTCATAGACTTTTGAAACACATTTTCCTTTGCTGATATTTGCCCTTTTCCACTTGGCAAACTCTAACTTCTTTTTCTTTCTATAAAATAAAAATGGAATTGACACAGTGAGGTTTGCTTTGAGAGGGGTAGAAGATAAAAAGACAGAAGAATAGAACTCATAGAACTCAGAAATTGCTAGCCTGAGTGGGCTGTCATAATTTTTAGGTGGTTTCTGAGGTCCTTTCAATGCCTATAATTTAGTACTTTTTAGATCTCTAATTCCAGTGTATTATAGGAGAAATGGTTGCCCCTGTTACATAAGAACTGCTTCCCAAAGTTAGTGTTTATTATTCAAGCCTTAGTTTCTTCAGGACTGAAAATTATAACCTTGGGTGGAATCTAGCCTGCCTATTTCAGGCACATCATTTTAGGCACCTAGTGAATTAGAATGACCCTTTTTCCTGCATAGGGATGTACAAATACTTCCTATAGGTAGATAATGGGGAATAGTATGTTGCCAATCAAATACTACATGGACAGGGAAATTCATTTTGCTTAAGTTCACTAGGTGTCTAAGATGTCCATGCAACTGAGTTGACTTTGTTGGGCTGAGTAACACCATCCCTCTCCGACTGATGTTGTCATTTTTGAAGTGTTTGCCACAGATCTTTTCTGGACACCCTGTAGTTGCTCCAGAAACTGGAGGAAGAGACTGTGCTCCCTTCCTGTGACTGAACTGGACAGGTTTGCTGCAACTGTTACCTGTGATCAAAGTCAGTGCTCCCACCTCAGAGATGCTCTTTTGTCTGATCTTCTTTACTTCTCTTTCTTTTAAGATCTTTGGAACCTTTTCATATTTCTTTTCAAGCAGCGGTAGAGAAAGCCATCTCCAAAATAGCAGGGGCAGGACCATTCAGCTGTATAACTGTTAAACTTGTGGCAAATGCTGCTTTTCCTTTTTTATTATTCTGTCAGCCTTACAGTATCTTAAGTACAGCCTCAGGCTTTGTGGTCTCTTCTGATCTGGCCCAATTTCATAGAATACTAAGCTGATGGCTTCACGCTGGAAACCATGCTTTCCTTGTGAGGGACTTCTCTGTCTTTCTAAGCAGTGTGTGTGCCTGCACTTGTACACACGTCCATAATTTATATTTAAAAGTATACATGTAACGCTGCCTTTTGGGGAGAAATTAAAAGCTGCAGGCAGGGAGGAGAAGAGGAAAGAAAAGGAGTGTTTCATGACTGCACAGTGATAGGAAACAGCAAGCTATTACTTTCCCCTTAGGGATTCTCATATATTTTGAGTCATTGTGTGTTGTTCACTGTTAGCATTCTTGGCCACCCTGGCACCACATTGTACATAGTCTGAGTAATTCAGCTACCTTCCATAATGCCATCTATATTTAATGCTTCAGATGCTGTGCAGATTGGTTTAAGATGGTAATTTTCTGTCTGCACGTTTGATATCTCCGAAATACTGAACTGCTGCTGATAGAGATTCAGCATTGGAGGTAGGAACATGGTAAAAAACAGAACAAAACATACACACGTACACTCTTCCCTCCCATATAAAGAAATTAGCTACCCACTTATGTGCAGGCAAGAAGTTGGTTCTCATGAATGAAACAAGCTTAGCACTGGAGAGTGATGTTTTGTTTCTCTGCAGAGCAGCTCCAGGGCTGATGCTGGAAACAAGCAAGCTGTCTTGCATTGTTTGCCTAAAATACATAGATTTAGCTCTGGAGATACCACCTGCGGGTGCATTGTGTCTCCTTTCCTAGCTTCTCTCTGGAAATGCCAATAATGAGCTACCAGTGATGTCTACCTGAACCTGACCTGAACCTATCCCAGTATTCCATCTTTTAGAGACCACCTGGCAGCCACCGTGACAAATGGCTGTGGTTGCCTCTAGGCCAGTTGAGCTTGCCAGTTGAGACTGGTGCCAGTGAAGCTCTGGGTTGTGTGGATGCCTTGCTGCAGGATACTCAGAGTTGTTCCTGTGAAGTACCTCATTGACATTGCACAACATTCTCCGGACCCCTTTCATGTACCAGTCAGCCCTGGACACACTTCTCTAGTGATTTCAGAAGCTGACTTCTTCCTTTTTTCTTACTCATCTATCCTGGAGAGGCTCTTTCAGGGTGCAGTGTTTCACATTCTCTGACTTTTCTCAAAAGTCCTGTGCTCACAACCACTCCGCCTAAATCATTTTTTTTTTCAGGTCAGATTTTGTATGGATTGTCACAGAATTACAGAATCACAGAATGGTTAAGGTTGGAAGGGACCTCTAGTGAGTCCCTGCTCCAGCAGGGACACCTAGAGCATGTGGCACAGGGTGGCATCCAGGCGGGTTGGAAGATCTCCAGAGAAGGAGACTCCACAACCTCTCTGGGCAGCCTGTTCCAGGGCTCTGTCACCCTCACAGGAAAGTTCTTCCATATGGAGGTGGAACTTCCTGTGTTTCAACTTACACTCGTTACCCTTCATCCTGTCACCGGCCACCACAGAGTAGAGCCTGGCCCCATCCTCCCTACAATCACCCCTCAGGTACTTGAACATGTTGATGAAATCTCCTCTCAGCCTTCTCTTCTCCAGGCTAAACAGGCCCAGCTTGCTTAGTCTTTCCTCATATGATTATGTGCTCTGGCAGAAGGCTACAGCCAACCTCTTCGCTTCCCACCATGGACACGTGCTACAGCAAAGATAGTAGATTGCAGAATTCCATCTCCACTAGGAGATGCTTCTTTGCCTCTTGTCACTGGGATCTTGGCTCAGGGAATAAATTTTTGCATAACTCGTAGCAGACCCCCAGAGACCCAAGAATTACATGAAACTTCAAAAACACTGATCTGTATGACAACAGCAAAATGTTGTAACCAAGGGTGTAACCAAGAAGTCTTTCCTTTCCCTGAGAACTGAGGAAATGCTGATGACAGAGAATGCCATATCTTTGCCATAAAGTTTGGGGATACCAGGCCTTCGGAAAATGGCCAGAGATGTGAGGTGAGATTGAAGGAAGGAATATTTTGATAGCAAAGGAATATTTTCTGCTGGAAGAAGCTCCAAGACAAGCCATCAGGACAAAACAGGTGGAAACAGGGTAGTAAATGTTGTGTGTTGGTGAGTAGGGGGAAGGTCTGGCAGAAAGCTAGATGACATGGTGAAGAAGGAGAAACAGGATTAGATAGCACAAGCAGTAAAAAAGCAAATCAGACTCATTTTTAATTTTAATTGATTGTAATATACATTTGCAAGTAATCTGAAAGGCAGAAAAAAGTCTATAGGATCAATTTTTAATAAGCACATTCATGTGAAAAACAAAATAATTCTGAATAATTAAATATCAGCATCCTGGCATCATTCCTTACAATGTTTATGGAGTGGCTGTCTGTTTGCAAGTGGGCATGACAACAGTCCCTTTTATGAAACTTGCTTCATTTTTCCCAGTATAAGATCCGTATTTGATTTGCTTTTAATTTTGCCCAACTTTGTGTTTTTGTGCCAAATTTTTTCATGCCAGTCATCTGTCTCTGATATTTTTTTGAGTCAAAGCTACTTTGTCATTTCTCAAAATAAGAGTAAAAGGAAAAAATAAGTTGCTTGACAGGTATAATTTTCAGTTATAACTTCTTCATAGTGGCATCAGCCACCCAGGAAAAAGAGATCTCAGCACCTGACCCATGCAAAATGAGTAGGTTCTGCAGCTTTCAGAGAGGGAAGGAAAAGAAATAGAGGTCAAACGTCCATGGAACGGCATCAAGCAGTTGCAGTTCTGACATTTGGGGGGTTCAATGGGAAGGTCCCAGTG
This sequence comes from Tinamus guttatus, assembly GCF_000705375.1. The sequence continues at coordinate 16,326 of NW_010586575.1, read as the reverse complement.
CTGTGAAACCTTACATGTGACTGGGAATGTGGTGCTGTAGTTATAGATACTGCCTTTTCTAGCCCCATGAAAAAAGAGACCTTTCAAGGTCCTTCAAGGTCATAGCCTGTGCATATACAAGCCTTAAATAGTTGACAATTTAGCCAATTTAGCCATTGAAACGTGGAATTTTTGTCTCATATCCAGTGCTTCCCAACTCATACTGTGACCAGAATATTTGCAGTTTTCTACCATGGGGAAATTGAGCACATTGGATGTTTTCCTGCTGCTCTTGCCTGATCTAGAGCCAAGTACAAGGATGCAGAGCAGTGAGAAGCTCTCCCTGTGCTTTCAGTAACTGTCTTCTACTTTCTGCTGAGCTCAGGCAGTTTTGGAAGTTGTCTCCTCAAACACAAAACAGATGAAGTCAGGATCAAAGGAAGAGGGATATAATTGGACTAAATCACAGTGCGAGATGTGAGATTGGAGCAGTGGCAGCTTGAGAGCTGATCTGCTGTACATAGGAATTGTCCATGGGAGAACCATGGTAGGGTAGGATAGGGAAGGGAGTTTCAATCTTACTGACAGCTATGTAACAAGGTCACCCTGGAAGTGAGACTTGATCTCCCATTTACGACAGGCATTAAATAATGGAAAGACTTTCCTTAGCAGAGGGCTTAAAACTCACTTGAGGTCTTCTAGGTGAGATTTGATATTGTTCAGACGGGTGGGCCTTAAGATGTCTCCAGAAACATGAGTAAAATCTCTGAAAAAAAAAAAAGATGATGATAGCAGGTGGTGATGTCTCCTCAGTTCTGAATGTCCATTCAATCTTTTCAGAAGTTGTGGCGCAAACAGGTCCTGCGCAGTCATGCAGTCCTTCCTGTACTCCCTAATCCTAGCAGCACTGCACTAAGGCAGTGATGATTAAATCTCATGCCTCAAGATTTTCTGTTTTTCTTTCTTTTTTTTTTTTTCTGGAGAACTAATGAAGGGCTTCCCCCAGTACATAGGTGGCTAGATGCATTTACAGCAAAACACTTCTTCACTGTGAGGGTGGTTGAACTTTGGAACACGCTGCTGAAAGAAGCAGTGCAGCCTCCACCAGCTGGGCTGTAGAGTGTTTAAGATACAATCAGACATATACCACCATGGATTTTTACTTCAGTAGCTGAATGACTTGACTCCAACCATCAAACTGGTGTTCACTTATGCCAGGAATACACTACCAATAGCTGTGCCAAGCTCTGAAGAGCCAAATGTTTCCAAGCTATTCTTAAAACAACCTTGGTGCTGCAACAGAGACTGAGTCCTTTGATGCCTGAGACAGTGTGCTGGGACAGGGCTTCCATGTGTTTCTTGGTTACTGGTCTGTGACTGACCAAATGCTAAACACCTGCAGCATCAGCCTGAGTCAAAGTAATGGAGTGTCAAGCAACCCGTAAAGTAAGCTTTGGATGCTTGCAAAGTGAAAGATCAGTAAGCCAAGTTATTAAAGCAAATGTTCATTCGAGTAATCTTTAAAAAAGAGTGTAAGCAGAGCAATATGTTGCTCCAGCAATTTAGATTTTCCATTTTTGATTATGAAAGGAAAGCACCATAAACCCCCCTTTTAATCTCTCGGTTGTCTTCTCTTGAGCAGTGTCTAACATACATCTCAACGATACAGAAATATATAATTATTTTGGAATTAATTAAATCTACTGACCTGCTCTTGAGAGTCACAATAAATTTGTGCAGAACATAGAGCTATTCAAGATGAGAGGCTATGGACTTCTAAATATGCCCTTACATTCCAGAAATTATCTTAATAAAAATAGCTTTTGGTCATAGCTTTTTGTTTTGATGATGCAGATCAGCAGACTTCATGGCTGATATATTGATTGTAGGGTGTCAGCAATACTGATCTAATAAAATAACACATTAGAAAGAAAAAAAGGAAAGCTTTCTTCTTGGCAACTCAGTGTGGAAGCTTTCCAGAATATTGCTTTGCACAGAATGAAAATGGCTTTGGGCCAATGACTAATTATATTAAAGGACTGTGCTTTTAAATTATTTATGTACTGTAGTGTTTACCCTGGTATTATTAAAACCACGTATACTTCTACAAATAAGATTTTGGCTCAGATGAATGTGACAGTCCCTCTGTGGGTGATATACTGTACCAAGAGTTTGTGCTTTAATGTAACAAATAGCTTAATGTACGTTAACAGATGCATTACTCGTGGAGCACTGCTGCAGAAGGAGATGCAGATGAAAATAATTTACCTCTGGTCCATTTAGGCACAGCAGATTATGCAACAATAATAAATGTAGGAGCATCCTGCAAAGCATTGTTTGAAATTAGGATTTTATCGAACTGTGGATTTAAATTCTCTTTGGATCCAGACTGTGCTAACCACAAACTTCTTTTATTTGTGCAGCAATTGCTGAGCATACAGGAAGAATTGAATAACAAAAAATCCGAACTGGAGCAAGCCAAGGAAGAGCAAACGCACACACAAGCAATGCTTAAAGTCCTACAGGAACAGGTGAGTGGTTTTGGTGGGAGATAATGGCTGGCTTAGGTTTACTGAGGAGGACTCAAGGCTTCATCTCCAAAATTCGTAGGAATCTGACCACTGACTATGCTGACCACTATGGGGAAGACATAACCATATGATGCCCAATTAGCATTTGTGAATGCAGCTGAGGGTAACTTAAGAGTTTAAGAAAATAGAGTGAAAATGGATCCTTATTTTACACTATGCAATATTGAATTTCACGTATTGAGTATTGTCTTCCTCCACATATATATCAGTGAAATGTATTTTCTGTCTGGGGACAAATGTAGGGAGAGTTAAATATACCAGAAAAGTAAAAATATTTCAAACAAATCACATATTTCTTTTAAGGCTATTATTGAATAAAAATAGCTTAAAATGTCCTGTGTTATCTCTGCAGATGCAAATACACTAAAAATTTTATTATGATGATATTAGAAAAAAAAATTCCTCAATACACTTATTTAATGATTGAGGAACAAGTTTCTGTAAATCAGATTATTTTATTTTAGATTTCTCTGACACTGAGATGCTCTGTGACATTGGGAAGTATATGTAATAGTTTTGTCTTAAAAGCAGAATAAAACGGGTAACTTCACACCAAAAAGGAAATCTGTAAATCTGTAAATGAAATATCATATTGTGTGTAATCACTGTGTGTGCAAATCAATATTGTGTATAAAACACATGGTGTTGACATACAAGAATCACAAAGTCACACATGCTGCACAGGCACAGTCTCTGCTTTGAGACTTTATTTTGTTTTTTTTTTGCAAACTTTGAGCTAAAAAATGTAATGTCTTGGATAAGTATCTGCAGTTTGCAGACTGGGGGATATGAATTGCTTGGATGGTAAAGATTTAAAGCATTGATTATTCTTATGTTAAAGATTTTTCATAGTTAATTTCTGAATATAGATGTATACATTTAGCATGCATATGGGGAAAAGCAAATACAAGCATTTCTTTTTTTAATGCTCATTACAAAAGCTATGTCATCATTCCACTCCTAAAATTTGTCATTCAGTATATCTAATGACAAATATATTCTAGCAATAGTTTAGATTTTGGAAAAAAAAATATTTTCAAATTCATATTCTTAGCATTTATGCTTACAAAGATAACCTTGTAAATGAGAACTGATGCAACAGTGTGTTATACTAAGTGCCATGAGGAATATTGTATTTGGTGACAACAGAATGCTTAAAAACATATAAGCGGTTAGATTCCTTCAGTTAATGTCACCTCGTTCACCTTTTCACATAGCATTCAAGGTACAGTATTACAAAATACTAAAAAAAAAAAAAAAGAAATTATGTTATATCGCAATAGAAATTACTATGCCGCGAAAGCATATAAGGAGCTCTTGTAAAAACAGACCCAGTAGGAACCACCAGGGCAGACTTTTGAATCTCTGCAGACTCCTACTAATTGCAAATCAAATGTGCACTCATGCTAGGCAGACAGACAAAACAGTAGCTGGAAGAAAAGCACAATGGATCTGCGTTTCTCTCGAGAATTAACTTTGAAACATGCCTAAGGCCGTGGCTGCAAGTAGCCAGAATTCCTAAGCAGTGCAACACAGCTAGTGTGCCTCTCCAGCAACCCTGAACCGTTTCCAAAACTTTTCTGGAATAGCAAAAGCCCTCACAGTAATGACCCCCGCTCGCCAATGCTCACAGCTTTCCTTTACGAGCACCACAGCTCATCTGTATGTTTTATCTGCGCTGGATATTGAAAATCATATGGCAGAGTCAAGTAAATATGAGCATTTCTTGTGAAAATAAATAGCAACGGGCTCCCGCCTCGATGGAATTATTCCCGTTCGTAGTACGTTTGGTAAAATGGGCCGTTTCATCTCAGATTGATCAAGCCTGTTTACATGGGGAGGTGCAGCTGTGTTTGAGCACGCTGGCCCCCAGCCATGAGCTAGTTTGCTTGGTAGCTTGATCTGATTCCGCTGCGCTCATCCAGTCACAGGGGTCCTGCTGAGGAGGTCCTGTTTCCTCGTGCCCCGTGGTGCCCTCCTATAGCCAAGAGGTTTCTAGATCGGATTTGCTCTATGGCCACTGGCTTTGGTTAATGAGGAGCTTGTTCACGATGGCATGAGCCAACCCCAGATTGCAATCAACCCAGGTGCTACAAAGAAATGGAGCTCCCTAATGCAGGATTTTGTTCTGGTGGCTGTGCGTTTTCTCTAATCTCTTGTGTCCCCAAAGAACGTGCCCCGGTAAATTGATGCATCAGGGGCTTCTGTTTCCTTAGCCCTTTTCCTTTCCTTTCAGGTAGGCCCTTGGTTGTTACGGGCACTAGTTCAGTGTGTCGGCTCAGCGTGCTCTCTGCTGGTAATATTGCACTCCCTATCAACCTGCAATGGAGCCTGCCGTGGGGGTAAGGCAAGTCCTGTTTTTCCAATATTGTATGTTTTCTGAGGTTTCTATGCCTCCATTTCATTATTTACGATGTGATGGAAGTGTACTTTCTACTTAAATAAATGAAACAATATTGGAAAAAAAAAGGACTATTACCCTGTTAGTTTTCGGAATGGAGCTGGATTTTGTCCCCATGAGTTTTCCACCATTATCTCCATGGGTTCTTCTCCACCTCCTACCTCATTGGTCCTGGTGTAGATGTGGACGCTACCACCTTCCCTGAGCTCTGCCATCCATTTCAGAGCATGTCTGGCAAAAGAGATAGAAGGATGGTAGCATCCCGTTCACGTTAGAACTAGATTATTGCTGCTTGCGCTGGTGAGGTTGTGCCAGGGCAGTGATGCTGCGAAAAGGTAGCAGGGCGAAAGTCCAGTAGACCAATATAGACTAGAGGATGAGTTCAGGCTCCATCCCAACAAGCTGACGGAGAAGTGGTATGTCACCAGCAGAACACGTGTGGAGCATTGCCCAAAGAGCCAGCAATCACCAAGGGGTAACTGCATTTTATGAATCTGAAAAAGGAAAGGCAAAAGGGAAGCAATGAACAGAACTCCCTGAGCACTCAGGACATGGTGTTAACATGCAGAGCAGTTTTACACGCACAAGCCTGCTTTCCTAACCTCTTATTCAGGTGAGTAAGCCAGCTAAATTCAACAGGACCACTCCTGTGAGGTGAATTTGGATAATGAAGAACTGGCAGAATTAGGAAACAGCTTTATCAGTGATGCCACTATGCAGGAGTACCTAACTTTGGTGCTTGGCTTTAAGTAGCCTTCTCGGGTTGTTCCTAATGGCCATCCTCACAGTGCAGCAGTTTTTCAAGCAAGATTATTTTTCAGTGCAGGAAAAACACATAACATTCATTGAAAATGCATCACACTGCTTTAAATTGTAGCCTTTTCTAGGGTATTGAAAGATGAGCATCAGTGAGTTGAACTGGGACAGCTGATGAGTTTGCAGTCCCCAGCTATCATTTGCACTGCTTCCTCAGAGACCGTCCCCCCACTTCCCTCACCATAAGGACCAATTTAACTGCTGGTGCAGCAGTTTCTGAACTGGTGTGGCTTACAGCCCTGCATATTAACGTATACAGAGATCATGCCCGACATACCATAAAGCTCAGCATGGAAACGGTGAGAATTTGATGATTCACAAGCAGTTTAGCTGTTGCTGTCACACAGCAGAAGGATGATGGTGGTAAGCCAGCCAGCCCTCCCAGGGTAATCAGCCAGCAATTCTGACTTAGACACCTAAGCAAACCAGAATAGCGCTCATATTCTCCTGGATTTTTAGGATTGTTGTCATTCAGGATTACAGCTGTGTTATCAACAGTTAAATCAACCCTAGCTTCTTTGGCGAAAACAGATGGAAACAAAGGAATAGAGAAACTTCTGTAAGTTCTGTTTACTGTTCTCCATCACCTCCACCTCAAATATCTTCTCTGAGTTAAGATAGCATAAACACATGGCTCGTCCGAAATTCACCTAAAGGGTAAATGTCTTCATATGCTTCATTTAAGCGCGTAAACCTCCATGGTTTACCAGCTCGTGCCAGCTGCAGTGTCTCCTCCCTGCCATGCTTGCTCAATCACAGGATGAACAACTGCATGTTTCCATGTGGCGGAAGTCATGAGCTAGGACATTTCTTGAGTCTCTTGGTAATGATCTCCTACATTTCTCCAAGAAGTACTCCTGAATTTTCTCATGAAAGCTAATTTGGAGAGAAAAAAGGCTTTGCTTCAGCTCATGGATCTGAAGTTAACAGGCTTCTCAGTTCTTTCAACCAGTTAAACAAAAAAGATGTTCTTCTCTTCGCTTCCTTTTCCATCATACACACCAGCCATGACAGTTATTTAGATTCTTCCTCAGGAAGGAAACATACAATATCACTCTGGCATCTTAAACAACGCAAAATATATCATTCAAAAGTAATCATTAGCAAAACACTATTTAGCTAGTGGCAACTTGCAAATATTCCAAAGTTTGAATTAATAGCAGCAAGAATGGGAAATGAAATCATTTATTATTCTTGAGAGCCAATTCTGTACACTTTTTATGCCTTGAAACTACTTTCTAATCTTATTATTTCAAAAATAATGACCTAGTCTTATTATTCCCTTTTTTTTCCTAACCTATCAAGCCTTAAGTATGTTGGTTTCAAAATGGTTTGAACAAAAACTCATTAGAATTATATGCTCCATCTGTTTTTCTCATTGGAAGCTTTATAAAATGCTCCTTCAAATAAATCAAAGATAACTATGTGAAATGCTCGAGTAATGTACTTGTTTTGTTTTGTTTTGTTGCTTACTCTTTGCAGTTAAAAAGTGCCAAGGAATTAGCAGAAATCAATGGGCATGATGAATCTCAGGCAAATGTAGGTACATCTATATATGTATAGATTTAGAGATATATGTGCATGCTTATGTTCTTGAATTTAATATTTATGTCTTAGTGTTAAAGCTGATAGAATGGCTGAGTGACTTGCACATCAGGTTTGAAATGCCTGGTTTTGTTTTTTTTTTCCTGAAGTCACAGGTTCAAATCCCAGCAAACTTCATTTTGAGGTAGATAAATTGAGTTCCATGCAATTTACTTTGTGGGATTTATTTGGATGAGACTGTAACAACCAATGTCCTACTTGCTGTATGTGGGTGTTAAAGATGCCATGGAAACAACTGCAAGAGAAATGCTTTGCTTTAGTGTCCTGTCCAGCATTACTCAACCTACAAAGTTATACTGTTTGTCTCTATGGCTGCCACCTTGCAGCTGAGCAAGTTTGGCTATAATTCAGTTCTGTGTGAAGTGATTCATATATGTGTATAATTTGGAAACAGCTCATTTGCACCAAAGGGCTAAATTAATTCCTTGAATTATTACTTTGCCCAAAAAATTTTAAAGGACTTGTTAAGGTCGTGTTTTGTAAAACTTACTGCCAATAAAAATGCTTCTATTATTCCTTTAATGATTGCAGTCAAAACAGCAATTTAAATAAGGTGAGAGGAAAAAAAGGGAAAAGTATCCTGCTATGCTTATAATCCAAAATATGCAGCTTTATGCTTTGTCATAGGCATATGAAAATTAAAATTGATTATACACAATGTTTTTGTCCTAGCTGAGAGAACTGATAGCAGCCTGAAAACTAATATGTTTTACCATCTTTTCTAATCAACTTGAAGAGTTGTCTAATGGCACAGCCAGTTTTATTTTAAACCTGAGAGGGACTCTCAAATTTAGAAAACTGCTTTGCAGTGAGGAAAGGTTACCCTCTCTTTTTTTAATCCTTTCTTGAGCTTCATTCATTTTGTTCTAATTCCGCAGTGAAGTCGATAGAGCCTCCATGGCTCTCAGCATTCAGACAGGAGACATTCAATATTGTCTGATAGCCCCAACCACCCTGCAGCTGCAGCCTGTCAGCACGACATGTTGTTGGCCCTCTGAAAGATTTTGCAAACCAAAACAAAGAAGTATTTTCAATGATCTTGAAATGATCACATTGTTGCCTAAAAACTCTTCCTAGAACAGCTGATTGCAAGTTTTCTAAGGCAACTTAGAAACTTAAGACTTTCTCACCTTTCTCAGGGAACTTGGAAAATTTGCTTCCTCTCAAAAAATGTGGATGAAACAGTGTTTTTCAAGATACAAATATTTTAAATGAGAATTATCTAAATGCTTCACCTTTATCATTCTCACTCTTCAGGATAAAACAGAAGGACTTAAAAGTTCTACTTTTATATAAAATAAAGATCAAAACAGTATTATATACAACATATAAACTGTATACAGAGAGGACGTTTCAGAAGGTCATCGTCATGTGTAAAAATATTTCAGAATCATCTGTTAATTGTAAACTTTTCAAAATGTAAAGTTTTGTCCCAGTTTGCAGTTGTAGTAAATGTTGAAACGCCTAAGTTTTCCATAGGATTTAAATTCTATTTTCTGCCCATGAAGCTCTGATATCAAATTAGACTCCTAAGAACAGAAGTCAATATTTGAGTTAATGGTGAAGAAGGAAGCTAGACAGCTGCAATTATCAAGTCACAGCTGCAGTCAGGTATTTAACAATTATGCCACCAGGAAATCAGAGGAGTTACAGCAGCACAAATGGAAATAGAGTACTAGTGGAAGAGCATTTACTACAGTAGTGAACTTTGTAAAATGGAAGTTAAGGCACCTTTTAAACAATTGTCATTTGTATTGAATATGTAGCAAGACACCTTGCAGATTCCTTCCACTCATCTATTCTCAGCAGACTTCATGGTTCTTGCCCTTGGCCAGTGTGTAAATCTGGAATGATCAAAGAAAAAAAAAAGGCTTGATTGGTCCTGCGTGGTTGTTAGTGAACTGTGATGCATATAATGGGATTAGGACATATTTTTTTACAGTTGACAGGTTGAATTCAGAAAACGAAATACCTTTACATGCAGAGCAATAGTGGGAGGTGTTGGTAAGGAGAAATGACAATGTATGTCTCTACACTGAACTCAATCTAATCTTCACACTATGGTATATTTAGATTACTTGCTCTGCAGAAAATCAGGATCCTAAAAAGGATGGTATGGAAGTTTAGACACATTGCATATGGATAAGAAAGTCCATACTATAATCTTAAAATGATTATTTGCAGCAGTTATCAGGCTTTGTGAAGACGCTGGTCTCTATCATCTTTTACGTTAAAAATTATTGTTTCTAAAATAAAACTTGGAAAAACTTGGCAATATTTTTCATAGCTAAAACATATATAGATGAAAATATATACTTGGCCTTATCTTAGCATGGCTTTTACTTTTCTGTTATACCATCCTGAAAGATAACATAGGAGCTGAGATTCCTTTGGAAACAGAAAAACATTGCTCCTGAAATGTGCCAATGTGTAAAACATGCAGATCTTGAGAGTTTTTCTCTCTCTCTCTTTTTTTTATTTTTTGTCGGGAGAATTGAGCACATTTAATTACCACGCTCCCTGCCATGACAGTACACACTCAAAACTGTGGGAAAAAATGTAGAAATTTTAGTGTATTGCAGGTACATCAGTTATTTCCAGTAGCCAAAACCATCTTAGAAGGCTCTGTAAACTGTCATAAGGGTGTTTCATGTGTGACTTGCCAGGTACATGCGGTAGTATTTGTTGCAGTTTGCAACAAATTTGTTGCAGATTTGTGGCAGGAAAGCCACCATTAGGTTCATGTGCCCAAAATCCTGGCCTGGTATTAACAGACATTTCAGCACCCAGCACTGCCAGAGGTACTGTCACTGCATGCTCATTGCTTTCAGCACTAAGTTTTAGGAAAATACATCTTCTTGTTTCTAATCTGTGCCCCTGTTAATTTCCTCTTCATTGCTGAATATAATGCTATTGAATCCACACGTCTGTCTTAAATGAAGAAAAAACTAATGACCAATATACAATTCTAATTTCAGATATAATCCTCTTCCAGGATATGCTCAGTGTTTTGGGACTTGATTAGTCCCACCTTGAAAAAACAAATCTTGCTTAGGAGGCGTTTTCAGGTACAAAACATTTTACAGAGTAAAAAGCTTAAACACAGGCTTTGTGATTTAGCATATAAATGCAGTTTATTCGTATTCTTTTTTATATAAATTCAGTGTGTTTCTGTGGAGTCTCTTATGTAAATGGTAATTCCGTGTTTCATCGGGGACCTCCTTTTGCTCATTGCTAAGTTCAGCAAATTTAGGACACTGCCTGCAACTATTACCCTATACACATGCACATATTTTTGGTGAATATTTGAGGGGTGAGAAAGTCAGTCTACCTCTCTAATGGAGCAGGAAAGATTTTGAATCCAAGACTCAATTTAAAAGTTCTCGGTGATCTTCCAGGAGATTTCCAGGAGTTCCTATAAATAGAAGATAGCAAATAATCTCTGCCTTCGGGATAAGTACCATGAAACAGTAGTCAAGAGTATCAGTCATCTAGATTCAGAACAAAGGAAGACATGGGGCATGGTCACCAAAGCTTTTTGGATGACCAGAGAATATTGCAAGATAAAATCCTCTGTTGAAGTCAATACAATTCCCATCAACTCTAATTAAAGTCAGGAGTTCACCAAGGTATTGAGGGGTTACAGGCACCTATATTTCAGATGGAAAGAAGTGTTTTAGTGTTTTTTCCTTGGGCTTTTTACCATTTTTCTTTTCACCTTGAGTTTCATTGTTTGAACAAAGTAATTAATTTGACCTCATTTGTCCATCTCCCTCCAGTTGGCATCTCCAGCAGCCTGGACACTATATATATATATATATATATTTTTTTTTTTCCAGAAATAGAATCAATAATATTAAGTAGGGATGAATTTTTCCATTTGAATGCTTGAAGCTATTATCAGGGCATTTCTCAAGTTCAACCAAGCATCTTACATTTGATGTTGATCCTTCCTTTAATTTTCCCCCTTCGTTTCTGCTTTTCAAGTAATTACTAAAGGATCCCTAACTCTGAGGAGGAGTATACCCAGGGTGAAATATTTGAAACATTTCACTAAATTGCTCACCTCATGCAATGCTGAAAGCAATCTTATTTCTTACTACACCTTAGTCTTCTTTTCTCACATGCTATCAGTTAATCCCTGATGATCTTTACCAGAGACAAGTGAAGACAGCTCCTAAATAAGGCTCATATTTGAGATCAGCCAGCCAGAGACTTAAACGATGAAACTCTCCTGGTTTTTGGAGAATTCTGTAATTCCACCAGGCTCCCCAGGACTCGATTCTTCTTCTTCACTGCACAAATCTTTAATGGAAGCACCCAAAGGTGCCTGCTGTGAATATCCCATGTATACCAGTATACATGCTGGTTCCTATCTTCCAAAGGATGGGGCTGCTTCATGCTATTTATGTGACTGCCTCACACTGAGCCAGGTGAGATTAAAAGACTTTAAGCACATGCAGAAAAGTGGAAGGTGGTAGAGATCAAGTCCTGCATGACTCGTCCCAATGTTTCAGGATTCCAAGACAAAAGTTGGTCATCTTTAATGACAGAGAATTCCAAGAAAGTGATAAACTGATTGCTGGCGTTTTTGCTTTCTTTTTTTAAGGTTTACTCTTCAAAGAACAGCACAGGCTCCAGATACAAATGCCTATAAAGGACTTTGGGAGAATTTGGGTCCAACAGTTACAGGCCAGAAAAGACTCTGTCAAGAACCTGCTTACATCAGGAAATTGTTTCAATTTCTTCTATATTTGATTTTCCCAGTTGCCTAGGGTTTGTGTGCTGTGAATCTCAGTCTCAACAGGCAGGAACGAGTCTTCACTGAGATCCTCGATGCATGCAGGAGCATTTCTGGAGCATGTTAGAGTGAGTGGATGCTGCAAAAACTGAAGTGATGACAGCTGAGTGCATTTAAAGGGAATGAGGAGAGGGTGCTGGCAGCCTTCCTGTGCCCAAGAGCATAGGGGTTACAGCCCTGAAAGAGGGCACAAGAAGTTCTGGTTTGATTTTCTCTTCCTCCTGAGAAGGTTCAGAGACATATTCCCTGTTCCCGTGACAGTGGCTACATCCTCTCTTCCATCCTTCTCTTGTAATTGCTCCACTTTCAAAAATTGTGTTTACTCCACTAATTCAGTTAACAGTACAGATAACAGTACAGTTTGTTCTCTTGTCTCAATAGAACAAACAAGAGTGAATACAGAGGAGTGGCCAAGCCTCTTGCTCCTCCCCACTTCCCTTTCTCCCTTCTGGACCTTTATTTGGAGCCCTCCCACCACTTATTTGTTCTTGTATTCCTCAACTTAGGGCATGTGGAGTAGGATAAATTAAAGCAGCTATGAGTGCTTGCAGATCAGCAGCTTTCCTATTTACCACTGCAGGAATGAGGAATGACCACCTCTTGAATTCAATACTGTGAAAAATAACAAGAGCTTAAGTGGCTGTTTAAGACCATGTTATCAAAGAGTGTGATCGACCTTCTTACATATTGATAGATCAGGTCCCCCCTAGGTTTCTCCTTCATACTGAATTCAGGTCCCCCCTAGGTTTCTCCTTCATGGGCTCCTTGATTCAGTATGTTGGAGGATAGCAGAGTCATTAGCACAGTGTAGCCTTGATTCAGTATGTTGGAGGATAGCAGTGCAGAGTCATTAGCACAGTGTAGACCTCTCTCCTGACACAATCATGGTTTCTACAATTTCAGCTATGATCTAAACCCTATGGGGCACAAAGTAACACAGCAGACTGAGGTATGTTCTGTCATGGGTTGTGTTACCTGAAGTCCATTTCAGCTTTAGCAAAAAAAAAATTTGTTTGTGTGGAGCAAGAAATCACACTGCCTGCCAGCAAGAAATCACACAGCTTGCCTTGTCCCTAGTTGAAAGTGTCAAGAGTGGCACAGTAGCTTGTATTTTTATTGAAGTGAATTCCTTTAGTACTCAGGAGGAGAAAAGAGAACACAGAGACGCAATGATAAACCCTTTCAGCCACCTACTCATGACAAATCACAGAAGTTTTTTGACTTTATATTTCAAGAGCTCTGCAGGAAGATAGTTCTGCAATTCCCAGAGCTATCTGACATCTTAATAATACCTGATAATTATACTCAACCATTCATTCCAAAGCATTTTGCTCAGTGTATGTATATTGAATATATATATTTGTGTGTGTGTGTGTGTATAGGAGGCATCTCATCATCTCTAGTAAGGAATAACATTTGGTTTCATACTTTCGTGCTTAACCCACACCAGCACTTGGACTCCTTAGCAGCTGCCCAAGGGATGGAGGATGTCTCCATTTCAGCTACAAGCCTATTACTGCAATAATAGTGTGCGGTTCACACACCACATTCACACACCATTCAACATGCTGAAGCCCTTCATGGAATATGAGGCAAAAAGTGACTGATGTGAGAAAAGAACTTAGATATCCCTGAGAGAAACTCAAAAGAGTTTATCACTCTAATCTGGATCTTGGAGATCCGAGAGAATGATAGCTCCAAAATGTTTGTTTCAAGTACTTCTCATAAGTATGTACATAGAGATGCCTATGAATATGGAGGTTGCCCAGAGTTTTCAGGTAACTAAAATTAATACATTTCAAAGTCCAAATCCTTGCTAAAAACTTAAAAAATCATTCATCCTCATAAAACAGTGAAGTTTTTTTTCTCTAATTACTTGCTTTAATGTCATGAAAGAAGTTTTAAAACAATTCTACATGTCCTACGTGTCCTAGAATTGCCTTTTTCTTCTTCTTTTTAACTTTTATTTTACAAATCCATTGCTTAGAGGAGATAGCTGGAGTAATTTGTGCTAAATAACTTTCAAAACAGCTTTCATGAGTCCTTGCTCTGCGGGCACAACTTATCCTCTTCCACGAGGATTTCAGTAGGGTTCTAAGGAAGGCAGGCGGTGCTCTCATTCAGCCAACCATTGGTTTGTTGCGGAGTGTGCAAAATGACAATTACTTTTTCCTCTGAAAAACAACCACCTTCACATCACATAAAACATCTGTGTTAAGTCATCAGGAACCTATACATAAATCCAGCTTTAGAAAATGAAGCAACCTAACCACAGTTTTAAAAATAAGCATGAAGTAACATTCATATTAGTCATCCCTATTTTGCATATGCACATTCTCATAAAATAGATGTGCTCAAATACAATGAGAACAATATAAAAAGATAGTTTCAATGAGAAAAGCATTTTCACATTATTGCTAGTTGCCTAAACTCAGCAGGTGAAAGTTATAATAGTAAAAGCTTTGTAATGAAAAAGCATCTTGCTGGCAAATGGATTGGAAAAATAGGATGTCAAGAGCACCGTAATACAATTAATCTTCACTCCTGAAAACATTTCTATCATGTGGGATAAATCAGACAAACTAATTTTAGATGCATAGGGGTGTATTTTGAAGTGTTTCGTTTGCAAGGTCTTGTATTTACTCTTCTATTTTTTTCTTCATTGTTGCTCCTATAATTGTAATGCCAGTTAATTTTTCAAGCCAGTTGTCAACTGTTTATTTGTTAATACCAGTGCACTCTTAAATTTACAGTCATGGTATGATTTTCTATACTAGTGTATCTTAAAAGTGGTTACAGTGTATTGTGGCTGACAAACTCCACAGGGGTTTCTTGCACAGCACAAAATAAGTTATTGAACAAGTTTAAGCTTGATCTGAGTGAAAGGGTGACACCTAATCTATAGGCTTTCTAATGATAAACCAGTCAGTATCAACAAGTGTTATGATACTCACCAGTAGCATAATATATTGCAAGCATATACTTCTGAATCACTAGTTAGATAGAAGAAAGATAGGAATTCTCTGAGACCTTGGGGAAAAAATATTGAAAACCAAGTTTGTTTGTTTTTTGATGATTTGTGTGACCTATTGCTTGCCACCGCTTGTGTTATGGGCTGCCACGTGTGATGGCTCTGATTCTGGGTGGATAGTTGGATGTTTTAGATGAATTGGATTCATTCCTTGTATGCTTTATGCAGTGGTATAATTTGTTAGTCCAAAATGCGTTATCCCAGCGCCATAGAGTCCAATAAGCTTCTCTACATGTAGACAGCCTGTCATCTGGCCCTCCTCCAGATACCTGGCAAGGTCACCTAACCTAGTGTCAGCCACTTTTTTGAAATCAGTTCTTAGGCTGTGGTGAAGCAGGATTATGTGCAATACAAGAATTCTAGGAAATAGTTCTTTTTATAACATGGGGCCAAATCAGTTGCTAGGTTTTACTGCAGCAGCAAAAGCATTATATTTATTAAGGCATATGAGTAATTTTCTAGTAATTGAAATATTATCGGTGGAGTAGCCAATAGAGAGCCTAAAACAGTTATTGTATGCCTTGTTGAACAAAAAGATGGTGTTTTGGGGGAATTTTGAGTTACTTTCAGAGGTCAGCCTTCCAGATTGCTACACATCACATAACATTACAATGCCATAATAGCCAGTAAAGGAGAACAAGCTCCCTTAGAGGAAGACTTAGAGTCA
>NW_010586571.1:78315-98869 GCF_000705375.1 Tinamus guttatus | reverse complement strand
ATGGAGCGCGAAGTTATTAGCGATTCTGGAATCCAAGTAAAGTGGCAGGGCTGCTTTGGACTCGTAACATGGGAGCGATTCTATTCAATGGCCTTTAATACATTGCATTTACATAGCACCTTTCATCCCAGGGTGTAAGTGCTTTAACGGAAGCGGGTACCGCACACCCCTTAGCACGGGGGAAACGGAGGCACAGAGCGGTTACGTGACTTGCCTCGGGTCACTTGGCCAAACCGCGGCGCAGCCTGGACAGCCTTAACGCTCCCGACTCCAGTGCTTGGTTAGGCCACGCTCCAAGGAGGCCGCTCCGGTCCCTGCCCTCCCCAGCATCGTGCTTCTACCAATTCTCCAGTGAGGTCTCACGCTCCCTTCTGATGCACAAATACGTGACAACCCAAAAAAAAGAAAAAAAAAAGTGCAGTAAACTAAATATTTAAAAAAGCACATTTGTGCTGTCTCTGTGCAAAGATAAAAGAAATAAATACATGATTAAAAAATTAAAAAGGTTCACAGTATCACACATGGATAGGTAGCTACGGTAGTGCACGCTTGGAAAACACTGTGTTACTACCCAGGATTCTCGACATGCAGCTGGACGTCTCCGCTGGGAGTTGCGGGGGAGTGGGTGGTTTCTTTGCTGCCCACGTCTGGGGTAAGTAGAAATACAGTTAGTTTTGCTCCGTTCTGAAATGCAGTGCCTGGGATCCTGCAGTGCAGCAGTACTGGTGTCAGGAAGCTCTTCCCCATCCCGCTGGAACGGCTGCATCAACGAAAAGGGAACACATCGACCTGCAGAGGGAATCGCTGCTCTCCGGGGCTTCTGTGTCTGCATAGAGATTACTGCAAGAGGCAGAGAGGAGACAGTCAGTGCCTGAGCTCTGTGGTCAGCCAGATCCAAGCCCAGCTAAATCCCCGAATCAAAACGAACGTGGAGAGAGAAGCCTGCTTGTTTTGCACCCTCCGGTAAGGATGGCACGAGCGGAGCACTGCGGACGCCTCCCTGAGCGGAGGGGCAGCAGGCTCTGCCGCAGCCATGCGAGAGCCCCCGCCGCGCCGGCCACATCCCTCGAGCTGCAAACGGGACCCCGGGCACCCGGCACACGTTGCTCAGACACTTACTGTATCGCTCTCCTCATCGGAGACAGAGTGGAGCTGGGCGCTATAGTGGAGCGGGGAGTAAACCCAACTCCTCTCGTCTGTCGGCTGCCAGAGTGGCCAGAGACGGCGGGGAGAATGCAAGGAGAGCAGCAGCAGAGCAGGGAGCAAAGGAGAGAAGAGGAGAAAATAAAAGGAGAAAAACAAAAAGAGCAGGAAACAACACAGTAAGAACAGCTATCCACCTGGAGGGAGAGAACCAAGCTCAGCACCAGGCGTCAGCAAGGAGCCTTCCTCAGCCTTGGGACGTCCCTGCTCCCACCAGCTCGGACAGCAGTTTGGGCAGCAGATCCTGCTCCGGCTACAGCGGGAGCAGCACAACCTTCCCCCGGCACCTATCAGGGCAGATTTTGGGGCTCTGGAGTTGACAGAGAAAGCAGGAGAGCTCCCTGCCACCTCCTCACCCTCATTCAGAGGGGGCAAGACAGAGCGGGCGCTAGCGACTTACCCAAGGGCTGCGACGGAGGGCTCGGCTCCTGCCCCCCAAGCCCGTCCCAGCTACCAAGTCCCTTCCCTGAGCCCTTACAGGGCACGAGCTCTCAGCTCCTGAGGGTCCAAGAGGGCTTCAGGGAGGAACCCGCCTTGCGGCACCTTCCCTGCAGCCCGGGCAGGGCGGCACACGGGATCACCGAGGACGGTGGTCAGAGAGGAGCCGGTCGGTCAGCAATGAGACTGGTGGGGACATGGGAATGGGTACAACGAAGGAGGCGAAAACAGGTGACTCGTGGATAGGAGGGAAGGGTGATGTGCCCCTGGGGAGCCAGCTCTCACAACACATGACAAAACACTTCCAACAACGCAGAAACCCAGGCAGGGCCAAGGCTTGGGGTCCAGTGTTTCCCAAGGGAATCTACTTCCACTGTGGAGAAGTTCTGGCTGCTCTAGAGGTGGGCACAGGTCAGGAGGGGAGAGGAAATCTCCCCTTTGACTGAACCCAGGCTTGCAAAGGAAAGGACTGGGGGATACTTGGAAGCAGCTGGGAAGGTTCCCAGCCCAGGAACCAACAGTAGCTGTCTAGGATGGACAAGAAACTACAAGAAGCCAGAGGAGCTTTGAAGCACTAGGCTCCACATGCTGAACCCTAACAATAATTGTAACTGCGTTGGCAGCTGGGAGAAAGGAAGGAAAAGAAACCCTTGCCTGAAGCTTCTAGGGCTCTGTTAGAGACGGAGGAGCACTTGGCCCTGCACTGAGCCCATGGTGCACCCTGTTTCCACTCACTCTGAGCTCCATGCTCCAGCCAGGCTCTTCCAGAGGCTTTGGGCAGCCTAGATGCAGGCAGAGCAAGAGCTGCAAACCCAGCATGGAACTAAATGACATCCAGGACTTGGAAATGACCCTCCCGGTGCTGGGGCAGCCAAGCCCAGCAGGCGAGGGCAGGAGGAGCTGCAAGGAGAGGCTGTTTGCCCACCTGGGGACGACGCTTTTCTCAAGGCATCAGCCAAGCTGGGAAGCAGTTCTGAGCTTTGCCCTGCTTCCCGTGCACCCTGCCCACCCCATGGTTCCAGACAGGAGGGAGTGACAGGACCACAGAACACACATCTTGTGCTGAGGCCCTGATAATACTGTCATTACCCACCAAGGAAGGTATCATCTCTCTGCAAAATTGTGAAGAGAAATATAACACAGAGCAGCCTGAGCTCTGGATTCGGGCCCTTAAGTGCTAAACTTCCTCCCTGCATCTTTCAGGGGCAAAGGAAAATCCTTAGAGCCTGCAGAAAACCTGCAGAGGAGGGAGCAGGAGTACCACCCTGGCGAGGGCTGGGGAGCACAAACCTTCCCTAATCCAAGTGTCTCTCTCAGCTCCTTGGGCTTTAAAAGCTGGTCAGGGTCCCAGAAAGCAGAAGAAAAAAGACCAGCCAGAGACCTAAAAGGTCGTATTTGTAATCACAGTTTTTTTCTACAAAACATCTTGCAGGTCCCCCTGGAGCTCAATTTGGCTTCCTGGGCTAAGGGAGCTAAACCTAACATTACCTCAAACATAGAGAGGCCTCTGACCTTCTGGCCAGGTCTGGTGCCAGCAAGTTTGCCCACGGGCTAGATGACCCTACATCATCTATATCTGGTATATATGATGATACTATACCATCCCATGCCAGGAACTGTGTCGCTGGCCTGAAGACAAGTGGGGTAGAGTTCTCATTTCTTCAAGATCCTACTCGAGATCCACTTGTGGACTTTTTTCCTCTGCTTCCCATTTTCACTGGGCTGGTTCCTATCCACCCAACCCAGAGCCAGGACATCCAGAGGACGTGGAGCTGTCAGCCCCAGTGTTTCAAAGCTGCAGCTCTGCTCCCCTATGTGCTAGCATGTTCACTTACAGTCCCGGAGGAAAGCGAGGTGGTTCGGAGTCTGCGCTGGCGGGGAGAGTAAATCCAGTACCTCCCATCTGTGAACTGGAATGGCCCGAGGGCAAGTGAGGTGAGAAAGGAAACAGAGGAGAAAAGGGTGATGTGAAAGAGAGGATGAAAGAGAAAGCAAAACGAGGGGCTGGGCAGCTCCAGGCCTGGAAGGATGGGCAGGCAGGAAAGCCGTGCGTGGGGAGAGCAGCCCCGGGCCCCGCACAGGCTCACTCCCGCATGCCCCCCGGGTGAGCAGCAGGGTGAAGCGCTTCCCCTTCCGAAGCGGATTTCCAGAGACCCCAGTCCCCTGGGACTTGCCAAATTCTCGGCACGCAGCCTCTCGTCATTGCTCCTGGAAGGCTCTGATAGAGCGGCTGTGGTCCAAGCCCCACTGCACTCGGCTGCAGCTTCACTTGAGCGGCAGTTCAAGTGATTTTCCAAAGACAGGGAACCCAAATCAGCTTTTCCCTTCATCCCAGCAGCGGGGGAAACAGTCCACAGCACACGACACACATTTAATGCAAAATTCAAGGGCTCAGATGAAGTATGAAATGCTGATGAGCAGTCAGTCATGCTCTCTATGAGCACACACTGTGCACAGACGGCTTCCTCCAGAAAAACAGCAGCCCTGGAAAGTCAGGAGGAGTCCATATGCCCAGGGACAGGAGGGAGAGGAGCTGGCCCTTGCTAGAAGACACTTGCCAGTGGAGCAGGCAGTATCTGCAGGCAGCTTGCACACAACTGCCGTCCACAGGCAAAGAAAGAGCAGCCAGTGTTAGAGGGAGCTGTTTGCATTTTGAACAGCATGCATAAAACCCAAAACAGACAAGCTCTTAAAATGGTGCCGATTCCCTCCACAGCTCCCACGAGCCTCTAAACGACTCGGCAATGAGTGAGCAGCTCTGCAGCAGAGCCATGCAAGCGCAGGGCAAGCCAAATGTTGCTGTTTTTAGGTTAGCCTGAAGGAGCTTATCACAGGGTTCGGCTCTGCTCTGCTGCCACGTATCTGACAGCAATGGGCTGGAGCAGGGAGGAGCTGACCAGCTCTTAGGGAGAAGGTCCCAGTGTCAGGACACAGGGGAAGAGCTGCCGCAGGACAGCCCTCAACCCCGCAGGGTCTGGAGCCCAGGGGACAGGCTCACGTTGCTGAGCAACTCTCCAGGCTGCAGAAGCTGCTCGGACATTGCGGGCGCTGACTGAGGAACCCAGCCCCAGGCTCCACCGCACTCTGCTGCCAACCAACCTCACTTACTCCCTGTACTAGATTTCCACTGCATCATCTAATGCATCTGCCTGCAGGGAAAGGAAAAGCCAAAGTTCACCAGAGCCCGAGGTCAACGACGCTGCAACAGCCTCCGTCCTGGCTCTAGGTCCCGCTGCGTGCGGGACCGCAGCAGGGCGCTCTGCCTAGGGAGGGAAGGAGATGCACCCTGGCTCACCCAGGGTGAACACGCTGGCCTAGTGAAGCCTGTCCGTGCTGGTGCGGAGCACGTCTTGCTTCATCTGCATCAGCAGAGCCACCCCTTTGGGCACCATGACTTGCTGCTTTCAGTTCTTCAAGGACTAATCCAGTTCCCTGGGTTCAAAATCCTGTCCAGCATTAAAATCTTGAGGTGCTCGACACAAGGATGGCGCAGGGCAGTTACTGCCCTTGCTCGCCTGCTGAATTCAGACCAATCATTCATTACGCCCCTAATAACCAGGCAGAGAAGGTATCTTACAAAGTATATATCTGTGACTGGCACGTCATCTTCATCGGAGGCCTGGCTGGCCGGTTCGGAGGCCTGGCTGGCCGTCTCCACCTCTATTGTAGCTGCGCAAGTGACAATGGCACAGGCTGACGCTGCCTCTCTGGAGGGGGAAGAAATGACAGAGTTCAGTCATTGTGATCAAAAAAAGCAGCAGGCAAGACCGATTTAGTACACGGATGGCCCATTTCCACATCCAGAAGGATTGGATGAGGACAGGCCAGAAGCAGCAGTGCTCGGCAGTCTAGAAGAGCACTGCTCTGTGCAGGAAAGGTGGCAGCCTACAAAGCCAAGCCGGCTCCCAGCACAAAACCCCCAGATTACATGACAAGGCAGGGCTCTGCATTGCTGTCAAACCCTCACTCACTCTTTCTCTTCATCCTCGGGAGCTACGATCTCCACGTCACACTTGGGTTCCAGCTCGACGCTGATCTGCTGAAGCTCTTCTTCAACCCGCACCTCCTCCTGAGACCTGGAAAGCCGAAGACACACAGGCCCAATTGCTCAGTTTGGCACTATGCCACCTCTACTCGTGCACAGTTCTCAATTTTAGGTCAGGATAAATCATCCCTGAAACTCTCACGCCGCAGCTGACCGCAGGCGCGTGCTGTGCTGCTTTGCTCAGTGCACGGCAGCCGCTCGTAGCACGATGCCCACGGCAGGGACCGAGCCTCTGACTGAAGCTCAGGACTTCCCAGAGCTGAGATTTCAGATGACCCAAATTCCCAGACAAAAGGGCCAGTCCTTTCAAACTGCAGCTCTCGAAACCACAGAGGGAGAAAAAGAGGACAAGAAGAAAGGGATTAGGTTGCCAGTGCTGCAGAAAAGATGGGTAATGTCAAATTGGACACGGGAGGAAAAGAGAGAATTGGTCTCTGGGAAAAACCTCCCTGCCCAGAGATATCCTGGTGTCCATCAGCAATGCAAGGACCAAAGCCTCTGACCTCTTCTGAAGCTCCTACCACATCGAGCTGCTCCAGCACTAATGCAAGATTTTTCTGCGTGCTCAGGAGCTGTTTGCCTTCATTTTAATATCCCAGGCTATTAAAGTAATTGCTGATGTTAGTGGGGCTGGTTTTAGAGCTTCCCCATGGGAAGGAGGACCTGGCGTTTGCCAAGCCAAGGGCACAACCCAGGGGAAGGAGCTGTGGGGCCGGGGCCAGCAGGCGGCAGCCCTGCTCAGCGCCGCCTGCCACCTCTTGCGGTGGCGGCTTTCAGAAGCCCGCAGGGAATTCCCCGGCAGATTAGAATCATTCCGAGGTGTGACACATTCCAGGCTTGAGAAAATTGGATAAGGGCTTTTTCATTGCAGCTCAGGAATGTAAATTCCCCACAAATCGTGTGTGTTAATAGCTTTGTTCTTGCAGGGGCTTTCACAGGGGATCATGAAGCTCTTTACAAATATGCAGGTCTCTGCTCCCCTAAAAGTGAAATTTCTAGGGGAAAAAGAAAGTGAAAAGCACCAGAAATTAAGACACAGGGGAAAAAAAATCAACCCCCCCGCCTCCAAAAAAAATGCACATCCCCAAGGGGGCTGTTATTGTGGCAAGTCGGCAAGTCTGTGACAGAGACATCTGCCCCCGAGGAAATCACCCACCTCCCTGTACTGTCCAGGGACAAGTACTTGTAGGACACGATTCACCTGGCCTATTTTGGGGTGAGCAGTTGCGTCCGACAGCGACTCCTCCATTAAGCACAAAGGGAGCACGGGGTGACTCAGATGAAGTTGCTGCTTTTTGCCTGGCAGGTCCCGTCACAGATGCCTGAGTTTAAGCCTCCAATTTGCAGTACTTGCAGGCAATGAATTGTGCAGGAGGTGAAAAACATCATGGGCCGCATTAAAAACGAGAATGACGTGTCTGCAAGGTGCTGCAAGCCGCTGTTTCTCTAACGCACCAGACACGGATTGCAGAAAGAGGATCTGAGTCTGCCCAGCAGCTCCTCTGGCTATGGCATAGCCCCCAAAAGAGTCTCTGGAGCGCATTTCAAAACCTGGATCTATAGGATCTACAAGATATCCTAGGAAGCCATGGCCAAAAAAAAAAAAAATCAGGGAAAAAAAAATCAGGGAAAAAAAAATAAATCAGGGAAAAAAATGCAGGGTCCTCATTCAGATTCCTCTGATACACAGGTAATGGAATCAGTTTTACTGGTGCAAAATTATACAAGCTAATTATATGACGTGCGCTTCTAAATCCAGACACCTCTATAATTTTTGTCACTCTTTGGTGCTGTGTTGAAGCCACCTATTACAGGTGATCTCAGAGACCTGCACATGAGGAAAACTCCGCATAAAAAATGGGAACATTTGCTGGCATGAATCTCATCATGCCATAGAGGACCACCCCAGTCCTGGATCTGCACAGATTCACACTCAGCCTTCCAAGTCTTCCTTGTCCTTTGCACAGGGACAAACATGAGGTCTCTGTGCAGTAGTTTAAGAGGAAATGTGACTTTTCTCACCTGCCATCCTGCCCCGAGGAGTGCGTGCGCCTCCTGCAGAAAGAAAGCAAAACAGTGGAGTTTGAGGAGCAATTTAAGAGAGAAATCCTACAGTGCCCCCAAATCTAATTCCTCACCCCATGAGGGAGATGTTCTACTTAACAGCTGACACTTCTCACAGCAATAATTAATCCCATCAAAGCTGTGTCTGCTTGCTCCCAGGAGAGATTTAATTAAAAGCGGTCATTAGCCTTGCAGAGCACAGGGCAGCCTGCCGAGATCCGCGGTGTGAAGACAAGTGGCGCCCGCACGGCTGTGGTGGGAGCGGGACGCGGGCGCCGTCCTCACCTGTACCGGGGCTGCTCAGACGTCTCCGAGGGGGATCGCTCGGGAACGGAGAGGGATGTTGAAGACAGCGTTGTGGCTATGGAGGCCGTGGTAGCTTCTTCGAAGGAAGGTGGCGTGCAGGGTAGCAGGTCTGGCCTGCCTGCTGGCCCAAGCAGAGGGCAGGGAGAGGTGCAGGATGGAAGAAAATCAGTAGTCAAACGCCAACACCTTAACTACAGCCTGGGCCACTGCACTGTCACCGGCCACTTAAACTACAAACACAAAGGAAGTGTCGCTGGGTTCAGGACTGCAGCAGATTGTCCCACAGCGGGTTAGGACAACAGGCTTCCTCCAGAGGTGGCCACTAAGCACCATGTCCTGCCCGACAGACAGCAGGTTACCCTTGGGGAGGAGCTTAAAAACGCTACTGGAAACATAAGGCCAAGGAAAACATCTCACTGGTAACCAAAGTTGGATTAAAGGCTTGGGCTGCCAGAGATAAATATCCAAGTGAATTAAGAGATGAACTGAGTGCTCACTGCTTTGCACAGGTAGAAATCTAACACTTAAACACTCAAGGACCTCGCCTCTCACCACTCATCTGCAAATCCAGCGCAGATGGAAGTGATGACAAGACAGCAAAGCAGCAAACCACTTTGCCTTTTTGCGAAGACAAGACCTTAGCCCCTTATAACTACCCAAACACCGACATTAGAGTCCTGCAGCTCCCAGGCCCCCTTCTCTAAGGGTGGAAAATTCAGTGAACCAACTTTCTGCCTGCATCTGGGCTATGAAGGCTGGTGCCAGTTGGCAGCAGCTGCCTTGCAGCTGTAGTGCAAACACCCATTTTTACTGCAGAACTACACAGTGTTGCAGAGAAGAGATTTGCTTTTTCTTTTTTTTTTTTCCCACCTCCCCACAATGCAGAGACTAACTGCCAGTGCTGTGACAAAACAACATACTCTTACCTTCTCCCCTGCCCTGGTTAAGTTTAGCACCTGCAAAGCACAGCAAGACATGGAATGAAGAATATCCATCAAAGATGATGTGTGTTTGGTGCACAGTGGGGAACTGAACGAGAACAGGGGAGGACCTAAGGAACTGCTAGGAGAGAGAGGGGAATCACACTGTCATCAGCCACCAAATGAGATCGTTACCTTCGTCATCGAGCGTGGGGTAACTCCTGGCTGCACGAAGATCATACTGGGTTTCATCCTTCTCCGAGGGAAGCTGGCTAGCCGAAAATGCAGCGGTGGGACCAGATGTCTTGACAGCTAGCAAGGCACTGCGCCCTTTCTTCGAGGGGGATGATTTTAGAGCTAGACGAGAAGAGGGAACAAGGAAGAAGTTACCACCCCTAGCAACTACCTTCACTTTGTTCTGTGATGCAGCCTCCCCTGGGCAGGGAGAGGTCTCTGCCCTGTGACATGCGTGTGTGCTCTGCAGGCTCCATCTCCCGCGAGCCTGCACAGGGAGCTTCAGGCCACAGTCTGAGCAGGACAAATTAAGCTGCGACAACCCCGGGGCTTTACAGTTCCCCAGCTTTTATTTCTTCTTGGACCATGGACACTCACAGGAATTCTTTCGAAACACCGTGTTGGTCATGAACTTGAAGAATCTCTCTGCATAAAAGCTTGGTCTGTGTACTGACACCGTGTCCTGCAAAGGCAAGAAGCAAATGGCTCATTTAAAACTCATCCCCCAAGACAGAATTTCTGTAACAAATCAATACAACCTGTATAGCAGCATTTAGCACTGATAGATCCTTAAAATGGAAAGGCTTAACTGAAATGATCTGATTAATACTATATATAAACCTGAAGCATTGCTGCTGATTTGATTGCATTTGATTACATTCTCACTACAATTTTATAATGGATTTTGGCAATTTTAATCCTTTATAGGCCTCCCAGATATTTGGAATATTGGCATGATCACATCTGTCAAATTTCCTCCCGTTTTGCTGGCTGCCATTCAAAGCACCTCTGGATATATCTGCATTTGACATGGGCACCAGAATTTAGCCAAGGGTCTTTGAGTGTTCTGTGCTTTCAGTTTAAAGCTCTTCTGATGTTCTACTGTGCTACTATGGCTTGGCAGCAACACATTTCCCTTACCTTGTTATTTAAAAGGAGCTAGGATATGAATTACTGGAGGAAAAAAATAGCTTCCACATCTGAAGTTGCTCTTTTACAGATGCACCTGGCTGCTGCGGGAGACCAGACCGCAGAGGAACATTGAGAGGGAGTTGCTAACAAATAGCCTAGTGATGAGGTGGAAACACAGTCAGCCACCAAAGAGAGCCCAGACAGGGCTCCGCGGCACACGCGGGAGGCGCAGGACTGTGTACAGCTCCAGGTGGCACGGGGAGGAGCGGGGTGACAGATGGGAGCAGGGGAGGAAAGGCGGTCGCACGGCAGCTAAACATGCGAGGAGGGGGCGTAAACAAGAAAACCTCATTGGAAATCGGTGGCACTGCACCACTGTGCAGGAATCAGGGGTAAGAACTACTCCTTTCATCAACTTCAGCCAGCTGCAGCACTAACAACAGTGACATAATTGGCACCAGCTAGTATAGAAGACGCCAAGGCCGCCACAATTCTTTCCTCTGTACAGACTCACCCCATCATGGACAAGGGCCTTCCAGGTATGTTCCAGCTTCTTGATGAACCTAATCTCAGAGGAGAAGCGGAGAGAAAGAATTAGACTCAGGTCTGCCCTCAATATCCAAGCCACTTTTCATGCCCTGCACAGGATAGGGCACAGAGTTGATGACAGTCCCTCCTTCGTGCGGAGCAGAGCTTCCCTCCGGCCAGGAAGGGGCAGCTGTGCAGGCAGCAGCGCAGGTCAGCACTGCCACCGGCAACGAGCAGCCCGGCTGCATGGGGGCAGAGAAGCGTCTCCCGGCCCTGGGGAAACGCTACTCATTCTAGGCTCAGACGTAGGGAACTACTTTATGAGCAACTCATTATACCTTAGAAAAACGGCTCTGTGCCAGCAGCTGTTCTAAGGACAAGATAAAAATTCACAGCCCCGACATGCATTGGACGCTGCTTTAGGCAGCCTGCGTACTCATTACCAAACTCTTCAGGAGAGGAAAACCTTCCTGCTTTCATCCAGCATTAAAACAGATGTTAAGAGACTTAGAGGACAGAGGACTGCAAAGCTCTCACCTGTATGACTGAAGGATATCTATAATTCCTACGTGTAGCAGGAGACGCTCTCCTTTGCCGTTCACTGCTGGGATTCCTCCCATTCTGTGGGTGAGACAAAACCCCAGTGAGAAAAGCCTTGTGCAGAGCCTGGCAAGTCCCCCAGGCTGACCCAGACCATCTCGGCAAGGTGTAACTGAAGCGACTGCCTCCCTGGATCGCCAAACACAAAACAGCAGGACAAGGACACATGTTGCATGGCAATAGTCCTACCTGGACCAGAAAAGCATTGCATGGATTTTCCTGGTTCCAGGACATGAGTGCAAGCTTGAGGCTCAAGTCAGTCTCACAGCAAAAGCACCATAAAATACTTAAAATACAGTTGGGAGGGGAACGTGTCCCAGGGCAGTTTACAAAGATGGTACCTAAGGACCAGACCTGGGTGGTAGCTCCTATCACACACCAAAGCTGCTCCCTGCACCAGACATTAGCAGTTTCTCTGCGCTGGGTATCCGAGATTCCTGGAGCATAAAATCCTATTTCATCCTGGGGACCAGACTATTTATCAAGTCAGCATGAGCTGGCTGCCTACGAGGGCAGCAAATCTTTAAGGATGAGGGTATTTCCACGGCCATCCGCACAATCCACAATCCTGTGGACGGAGCACCAGGATGGAGCTAGTGCCAGAACAGCTCAGGAGCCTGTGGGCGTTTGACCACTGCAATTACGGAGCTATCGGAAAGACTGGGAGCACCAAAGTATTTCCTAGCCCCAGCCACACTGTTCTCCTTTGGACCTGGAGCAGTTGCTTTCAGGCAGCACGGCTGCCGGTGGCAAATGCCAGCATTTATTATCCAGCCTGGTCTGTGGAGCCAGAGGGACGGTCGCGAGTGCCACGTGCAGCTTCCACGACGCGCTGCGTCGCCGGCAGCGGCTCTCCCCGAGAGCTGCCCCGTTCCCACATCAGCCACAATTAGGGACCTACTACTCCGGCCTCCACTTCCACCCTTCCCAGCAGCGCAAAGGAGGAGATTTTCACCCACGTGTCGTCTGTGTCTATGGACTCCCCGCGGGCAGCTCCACCCTGGATGGACTCCATGGCCGTGGAGTAAAGGGCCTTCTGCCCCACTGGACGCTTCTCATCCGACGTGCTGTGCGCTCCCTCCTGCTGTCGCTCCCGTTCTTGCTGGTCTATGTTGTGGACCCCAAGCAGGAGGCTGTAGTCCATGATTTTAAAACTTTCTAACACCTACAGGTTAGTATTGAGTTTAAGAACAAAGACAAATCAGGCCAGCAATTGCTCACGAGCATCTTCCAACGCAGCACAGACCCCAAAGCCTGGAGCTGCTCCTCCACATTCAGGTGAGCAGCGCCTTCGACAGAGCTACAGCGATTCTGGACTCGCTCAAGCTCGATTTTAGCCAGCCCACAACCCACAGGGCTGAGGGCTCACAAGTAACACAGTTGCACCAGGCATCTCTTGCACATCAAATAGTTTGGTTTTAACCAAAAAAGCCCAGATTAAAAAAAAAAAAAGGGGGGGGGGGGGGCAGATTGCCACAACTGGATGCATCAGAGGAATGAACGACCTTAATTCTCAGACACTACCATGAGACTCAACTTCAGTGCTCTGCTTTTAGAGGGAGGAGCACTGCAGGGGCTTATCCCTGCTTCAGGGCTAGCAGGCTAGCAAGGGCCTCAGTCATCAGCAATTCCTTGTGCTCAAGAGCCATGAACTTCTTACCCTGCTCCCAAACAGACCCCTCCTTACCAGGCAGTCTCGTTGCAACGTCTTCACCAGTGCGCTGAAGGTGTCTGCATCCAGCATCAGGCCCTCGGGCATGTCTTGTATGAAGTCCAGGTCCTTGTACGTGGGGCTGGACTTTTCTTTTTCCTTCTTGGATGCCCGGCGTTTGTAGGTCGAGCCTTTCAGGTCAAATTTCAGGTGCATTTTCACCACACGAGGCAAAATATTGTTCATCACGACCACACGGATGTTTTTGCCCCCTGATTGCACACAATAGAGTCCATAAAACTTTGGCAGCAGCGTCCGTGGGTTCTGGTTCAGGTTCTGCAGCAGGGTTGGAAAAGCATCAGGAAAAGGTCATTTTGGCAGAAGACTCCTGTTGTGTTCAATAAAGAGTCAATGTTAATGGATCTTGGAACTGTCAGCAGATTAGGGGTTCTTCAACTAGAGATTTTTCTGAACTTTGTAGGAAATTTCACTGCATAAATATGACAAATTTTTGCCTTTCAGTGGCTTTAGGACCTGAAAATACCACTATGCCTTCAATATATGCAATCAGATGTTCAGATCTCTCTGGGCAAATAACCAAGTCCGGAAATTCCCTGCTTTTCCCATCAATAGCAGCTAAAAATGGACAAGTAAACTGAAAGAGAAATAAATACAAATAAGTGGGAACTTCAAGTTTAAAAATAGCAGCTATCTTCATCCATTTAGGAGTGTCCAAAATCAAGAGCTGTTCTGTGCCCCAGAATAAACCAGGGCTACAATATTCCTAACAAACCACCACCAAGTTTCCCCTTCTTTTAGAGTCATCTTACAAAACACAACTGGCCAGAGAGCACAGATATCCTGCTCTGCCATCAAGTCCTTTTTTAGGCAGTTGTATTATTAGAAATGACATGACAGGCGTGATTTGCTTGTTCAGCTTTGGGGAAGTTTAGGAAGGAAACAAAACATCCCTGCATGCTATAAAAGAAAGGACAGAACTGACAGATCCTCTGACAAGCGTCAGAAGCAAAACTGCATTAAAATTTCACGCCCCTCATCTCACCTTGCCTAACTGGGCACACGAGTGAGCGCTCGTTGTGCGCTGCTGAACACGGCATGAACTAAAAGCCTCACAGTGGCAGCCAAGACCAAAAGCAAAGGCCACTTCCAGCTTAACTAAGGACATAACCATCCTGCTTCCTTTTCACTAGCTCATTTTACACTGATGAGTTTCCCAAAAGCAGCAGAGAGGTGACATGTGAGTCACTGGGGTGCTACACTCTGAACGCTGGAGCAGGTATCACTTTCCTGGTGCTCAGGGTAGCCCTAACTAGATTTCAACGCCCACATTTATAGAGCTGGATTCTTTGACATAATTATGCAGAGACACAGGTGCTGGTTCATACACCTTTCTAGGCACTGGAGTTGTATTTTGATTTACTATTTGTCATCTCAGGACCCTCAAAATAGACACCTGGGAAGTCTTTTTTCAGGCCAGAACACATCCACAAGCTACGACACAATTATCTGCCTTAGATTTACAAATAATCGGCAGCATTTGTGCTTCTGGGACACGCTTCATGACACACTGTTAATGTAGTCAAGGGACAGGGCAACAGGCCACCAGAGTGCCATGTGGGTGACATGCCCTATGCAAAGCTGAGTACAGAAACACCGGCACTACAAAGCCAAGCCGGCTCCAAGCTGCAGGATGATACATACCATGTAGTAGCCAGGAAGGAGCTTCTGTAGGAATTCCGCTTCCTTGTGCATCACAGTTTTTATGATGAACTCATCGTCACTGGTGACATAGAAGAGGGAGCCACTGGCACCAGGGTTCGACAGCTCTATCAGAGGCTCGTTACAGAACGAATACTAAGGACAAAAAGGGGAGAAAAAAAAAAAAAAGAAAGTGTCTTTAGCCCCAAGTCATTGCATACCAAGCTCCACCTCCTTCAAGGCCTTCCTCAGCATGCAATCTCTCTGCAAGATCTTAAGAGGCAGCAAAGCTTAAATGAGAATTATTTTCATTATAGGTTAGGTCTAAGCAGCACAGCTGATGGCCAGTTTACAATTAGAGAGCGAGATTACAGTTCAGAGCATCCCAACTGCTTAGAATCAAGTTAATCTTCTGCTTCCAGCAACATCTGAGACGCATAATGACACCCGCATAGCGACATCTGATCCTTCCCCGTTGTGTGGGGACACGGCTCACATTTGGGCTTCTTCCAGCATGTTACCGCCGGCGCTGGCGGAAAGCTCGGATTTTTCGAGATCTGCCAGGCTGCTCGGGGTACTGCAGATCACCGTGCCGGGGGGGACAAAATGCACAGGCTCTCTGTAGCAGCCGCCACTGGCCTCGAGCTCCCCGGTTAGATACCTGCTCTATAGCCACGTCCCGGCTCCTCAGCACTGTTAGGAGCACGTGGAAAGCATCAGACTGGGTCCCCAAACACGAGGAGGGGAATCTAGAGCAGCAAGGTGTATTTTATGTGGCTTTAGCCTGGAAGGCCATTTCTAGACATCAGGATCCAAACAGCAGATCCTTGGGCATGCCTGGCAGCAGAGAGAGAATGCACACGCATGCACATGAGTGCACAACACCTTGCAGCTAGGTACCGACCCCGAAATATTTGCAGATGTCAAGGGGGTTCACGGCAGTTTTGTGCTGGAGCTGCCACCAAAGAGGTGAGACAGGGAGAAGGGTGGTGGGATGTGTAACGGACATAATCAGAGCAATAAATTAAATGCTCATCATTACGTACTGAAAACGGCTTTCAGCACTGCACAGATTAATGATCCAAGACTTTATCAAGTTAATTATCTCATGCATAATTAAAGGCATTTGCTGCTGTGGCAGGCAAGAGAGAATCAGGGGAAGCAGCAACAAATCAGAGCTGTGACCTTTGGAAGCGAGGCTGGCTCTGCCTCACGCACGTTTTGAGGCAACATTATCTGGGGTGGCGGATGGGGCACTGCCACCATGGACAGACCCCTTTGAACTCACATGTTTTCAGTCACAGCCACCCCTGGGTACAGATGGGGTCAGAAAAATAAAGGGCTATTGAAAAGGGGTGCGCGCACGTGGATATTCAAGGGACAAAATTCGATGCTGGAGTATCCCAAGTCTCCTCACCCTTCCTATTGGCTATGCTTAAAACAGCCTTCCTAGCTCTGGAGAACCTCCTGGGTGCTACAACAGGCTAGACTCTATTCCGGCTTCGTAAGATGATTAACTAACCTACATGCACATAGTTCTTGAGTGAGGAAAAATTCCCATCTTTGTCCTCAGAGGCCCAGTGGACATTACAGGGTTGCACCGCAGAACAAGGCTCCTTTGGCTTGTAAACAAAGCAAGTTATTGTCACCACAAGCAACAGAGAGGGAACCCTGTAATGTAATGCAGATTGCATTCCCTTACAGCAGATTTCCTTTCCCCCCAGCGAAAGCTAGCAGTTACCTCTTTGGAAATGAGGATTTTGGTTCCAGGTGACAGTCCTGCTGGGACTGTCACTGGAAGCCCTCCAAACAGGAGCAGAGGCTCTAAAGCCACAGCTTGTTCCCACTCCTTGCTGGGATCAGAGCTACGGACTCTTCCCTGTCCTCTTTTCAGCAAGATTAGCTAACAGCCTTGATTTAGTGGTACCCCCGACCAACTCAAAGCAGGGAAGACAGAAATCCAGGAGTATATCCATACCAAGTAGTCATCCGGACGAATCCCAAAGAGCTCTCGGAAGTATCGGAAAGCCACCGGCGCGTAGGTTTTGAATCTGAAGTCTGCATAATGGTGAGCCGGAGTGAGGTTGCTTCCTTCGCTGCACAGAACAGACACTAGATGAGGACGGCTCCTGTGTCAACCTCCACCAAATTTACACATTCACATCAAGACTGCTGCGTATTACGGATAAACTGAGCCTTGCAAAAATATCTTAGGAACAAAACAACCTTTGTGTTTTTCTTTTTTCCCTTGTGACAGGAAGACATGGAAATAGAGTATTAATCCAGTAATCTATATCCAAAGGGTGCAAGGAATAGCATTTGCCAAGCTGAGTGTATTTAACCACAAAACATGGGTTTTATGAGCTTTGTTTACCCCCATGATCAGGGAGCTTCCGGAAAGAGTTTTCTCCATCTCAAATGGGGTGTAGTTTCTAGAAAAAAAGTTAGGCAGACCGGCAGGAAGAAACACACCTAAAAAACCCAGGGATACAGTTCTGCATCTCACATTGTACTTCCTCGCCAGCCAGCACACTGCAGAATCTAACACTTCCCACTGTTGTATTTTTCTATGAAATAGATGCATATTTAAAACATTCAGAGCATCCATCACTGTGATCCACAGACAGATGGAAGCTCTCTTGAAAAACTGGTGAGAGGAGAATTAACTCATCCTTTCATTTTGTTTCCCAGTCCTCTTTACCTTGGGAAGAAGATGCTCTCCACCACATAGAAGTCCTGCATCAGGACATCCCTCTCTGGCTTGGAGCTCAGATTGCCGACCGTGTATCCAATCCCTAGCTGGATGGCTCCCTTCAGGGTGGACGAAGTAGTCTGGTGGAAATAAAAGAGCAGCCAACAAGCATTGCACAGCAGGTTGCTGCAAATACACTCCCTGCACTACAGCACAGCCCCGCTGAGACTCTTAAGGAGTTGCTCAGGACACGATGTTCTGCTAAACAAGTTCAACCAGCTGCTGGATACATGGATTTAGGCTTCCAGGAGGTTTGCAAACAGCAAGGTTATACAAGAGTATACCGCATAAAATCTAAATGTGATTGGCAGCACATTTGCAAACTAACCCAAGGAAGTTCAGCAGTGCTGGAACCAATCCTGGGACCTGGCTTCTCTTCTCGGTCTGCTGCCTACTGGACCCCGCACCCCCAAAACAAACCTTTTTGTAGGTGGTTTCCCCAGAAGCATCAACTCCTCGATGGCCTATCTTCTTTCCTTGGCCAGGCTGTCCTGGAAGCGATGGTCCCTACAATGGAAAAACATGGTGAAAATGGTTCTAACTGGCACCAATGAGTTTTACCAAGGCAATTTGGATAACACATCCACCCTGCAAGTTTGAGGATTCCCAGCCTCTCCACTCAAAACTCACAGCACTAAAAAGCAGAGCCAGCAGTAAAGATGGCAGGAAAGATAGGTTTGCTGCCATATCCCCCCAGGTGCTTAACCTTGGGTTCTCATTGATTACAAATAGAGAGCTATTAAATCAAACAGGGAGAAGCCTATTTTTGAAAAGCCCATGCCCTCCGGTTTCACAGCAATACCTCACACTTCTCTGAAGAAATCAGAGACACATAACGCGGATAACACAACCCCACGCCTGTGCTCACATGGAGCTAATCCATTTAAGCAAGATCTCATTTGATAACAATTCAACGAATAAGCCCACGCAGGGTGAACTGCAATAACAGCTCTTCCTCAGCTCTGGCAAAATTTTGCAGAAATGCTATAGGACCTTCAGAGAGGGAGCAAATCTACTCCTTAAGCCATTTCTTCCCCTCCTAAGCTGTTCCGGGTCTTCGCTGCTGATCCAAGAGTTATGAGGAACGGGAACACACCCTTTTACAAGGGAAGCCAGCCCTGTATGACGCAGTTTGAGATACCTCCTCCTGCAGCCCTGTGCACAGGGGGGCACTTCCACCTGCTCCCCAGCTGCTGATGCTGAGGAACAACCAACTAAATCTGGGCTTTGCTGCAGTCTCCAACAGCCAGGCTTTGGATGCTTCCTTAGCAGCGTGCAGAGAGTCCCAAGGTCACTTCCCAAGCGACAATATTTTATCACCGGCTCCCGCAGGCAGGGCCTTCTCTCAGAACTGATGTCTGGAGCAGACAATATCTAATTTTGTTCAGACTACAGAAGTTCTTAGTGCTTTAGTTTTTAATCAAGAGCTTGTAGCTATTTCTGGTCAAGGGGCTTGAACTTCTGGATCTAAGGCTGTCTGATTTTTCCCTCCAAAAAAGCCTCTTACTTCTCACTCTGTTTTAAACATGAGCACAGCTGAGCTTGCTTCCAAGCAGTCTTTCTCCAAGCAGTCGTGACTAGCTGTATCGTTTATCCTCCCCTTGCACCTTCTTACTAGGAGGCTGTATCCTATGACAAGCAAATTCCATCTGGACAGCCCCGCGCCTCCATGAGGCTCATCGACTTCTCATGAAGTGATTAGCAGATGCAGGTATTTGCGAGACAGATTGCTATCATATCAAAATCAAAAAAAAAAAAAAAAACCAACCCCCCCAAAAAAACCCACAACTCTATTCCTTAACTAACCATAACTGTTCCTGGGGCAAGAATAGGTTGGGTTATTTGTGCAATTAGCTCTTACAGAACTTTGGAGTTTTCTAACTATGCAAATTCCTGGGGAGGCAAAACGGTTCAAGTGTCAAACCTTGGGCAGCTTTATGGAAAGATGTTACTATTTGTATGTAGGAATGTTCATCATCCCGGGTGAGTAATAGAAATGGATAAGTCAGAAAATTAGATGAAAAGAGATCATTTGAACACGGTGCCCTAACCATGAGCGTGGGCTTCAGCAGCAGCTTTCAGGCACAGACCCTCCTCCCAGATTTCCTGCCACCAACAGCGAGGAATTCTGCAACGTGGATGAGGGGTGAAAGAAGGAAACGCCCTGGAGATGCCCCCATTTTAGGGCTTCACAAATCACAGCCACCTCGACCCTCTCTCAGAAGTGGGTGAGACCCAGAACAGAGCTCAGGGGGTGCCCACGGGCCCTGCTGCAAACCACGAACCTCCTCCACGCCATCACCTGAGGACAGTCGGACACGGCGTGTTGGGCACGATCCACCTGCTGCCAAAAGACATCGTGGAGCTAAACCTGGCCACACAAGGGGCAAAATCCCTCCACATCCCCTTCATGGCTCTGGTCACACCAGGACAAAGACTCTGGAGAGCTGCTGCTAATTTTCATTCTCCCAAGAAAATGATACCAAATTTTCAGTAGTGTTAAGTGTATTTTAAAACCTAGTTCTGTTCAGAAGGTCGTACTGAAGCATCTCCCAGGGCTCTGCGTTCTCATCTCTCAGCACCCGATTTCTTAGACCAACTTTACACATCTCACCTCAGTGATTGCTGCCTTCTTCAGTGCCAGACCTGAGGAGAGAAGGGGAGAACATGAGGACAAATAGGGACACAAGATAAAAAAAAAAAAATCCACAGAAGAGCCTAACTCAAGTAAGCAGAAAAGTCTTCAAAGCAGCCACTTTTGCCCAGTCTTCATGAAGTTATGGGGCTCACACAAACAATTCCACCATTCAGACCAGAAAACACTGCACTGCTGCTAGGAGGCCATTAACAGCTCAAACACCACATCCCACAAACATGCACACTCAGGGTTGAGCTGAAAAATCAGTTCTCTGCTATAAGAGAACACAATTTTATGATCATTCAACAAAAAGACATGGCGATGGCTGTGGCTACAGCAGCGATGGCATGAGTGAACGTTTGGCTGCGGAGCCCTTCCAGCCTGTGATGCTCCGCAGTGAGTCCATGAAGCCCGAGGAACGCGAAGGAACAAGATTTGCTCCGTATTCAGCACTGGGAAGCGCCAGGAATGCGGCGTAGCCGGGACGAGTCGCGCTCATCTCTCCTCTGCACCCTGTCCCGATTCCAGAGCAGGAGATTAGCTT
>NW_010586571.1:64031-74658 GCF_000705375.1 Tinamus guttatus | reverse complement strand
GTGCACCCCCCGCCGCCTGTGACGATACCCAGGCGCCGCGCTAAAACCCCGACGCTCCTTTAGAGCGAGGCCATAAAAGGCTGGAGGACTCGGAGCTGCATTCCTCACGATCCTTCGGAACAGCCACAGCCACATCTGATTGCCCCCTTCCTTTGCTCCAGGGCAAGATTTGGTCCTCGCGCCCCACCAGGACATCCCAATGGAACGGCACTGCTCACCAGAACAGCCACGGGGACTCATTTTGATTTTCCAGCTGGAGTTTGCCACTGCCACAGGGCCCCGGGGAGCCATTTCCCTCAGAGAAGTCACATACGAGGCCCCATCGCGAAGGCTCACCTCAGAATTCCCTTCCCTCCTTGATTTTCTAATCTCCCATCTCCCTGCCTACGCACTGCTGCCTCGGAGCAGGATGCAGCAGCTTTAACGGTGCAACATCCTATCTCCGTGCCGGGAACAGACGCTCAGTTGCATCCTCTCGTACCCTTCGCTTCCAGTACCACTAATAAAGGGAAAGAAATCTGAGCTGATTCAGCTCCGCAAACTAACCGTATCTAGCCTGCGGATTCCATCCCGGAGCAGTGACTCTCCCCTGCATACACAGGGCCTGGTTCAGCTGCACAAGGCCAAGTCAAGGAAATCAAGTAGGAACATGAGAGCCAACATCCCACCCCACCTAAGAGCACACGGCCAAGGCGGAGAGGCCCCAGACCGAAGCAAAAGCAGTTTCCTAACGACCACCCCTCACACACCGGGATCCACAAGGAGCAGCGCGTTTCTCCATTTACTCTGCAGTCAAAGCTGCTCGGCTAAATCCTCTAAGATTTAATTCTGCTCTTGCTAATATCACTTGACAGAGAGATTTTCCTTGGGTGCTCAAACACCGAGGACGAGAAGCGGATTTGGGAGTGGGGCCGAGCACAACGTGCGTCACCGGATAAAGGTCCCTCCGCCAGGCAGCGCCAGGCGGAGCAGACGCCCCTTGGAGACGCCGCCACAGCGGGTGCGCGCGGAGCCGGCCCCGCAACGCCAGGGACAGGGCCTGCAGTGCGCCCCAGCCGAGGGAGCCACCTCCGAAGGAGCCGGCGCGTGGGCTGCTGCCACACGGGCGATCGCTACCCCCTGGCTGCGCGCGCGCCTCAGCCGAGCTCGTCAGGACACGGAGCTCTCGGCAACTTCCTGCTCTCATTCAAAATTAACTACCCTGAGTCGCGTGTGGCAGAGGAGCGGCTCTGGGTGGGATTTGCCCCTGGAGAAAGGGCCCAGACTCAGCACAACCCATCTGCACCCTACAGCAAGCCGTGCTGGGGGCAACCAGCTCCTCACGGGCCAACTCCGCTCAGTCCATCCCAGCTAACGGGAAACCCTTTCCAAGGGGATCTCACCTGTTCCTAGACTTGTCAACACCACCCGTTCTTCCCCCAGTCCAAGAGGCTGGACCCGGAGCAGTAGCAACTCTCTGACCTCCCCTTCCTTAGTCCTTCACGAGTGACAAACCTCAGCTACGAGCCCTGCTTCAGTCAGGCCATGTACTTGGTTTCACAACACACATAATAACCTCCAAGGCCACAAAACCCTGCTGCAAGCCCTGGGAGGAGGGCGAGAGATAACAAATAAGTTTAAATAACACTCATCCCTATGTTCCCTTCCTCATTAAGCCTCACGAAGGCCATTTCTGCTCTTTGAGACTAGAGAGGTTTTGACTTACACTCTTGTTCTGCTGTAGCGAGACCCCCCGAACAGCTGGAACCAAACAAGCCAGGTCCGAATAAACTCCAAAATTAACTGTGTTGCCAAAAAATGTAATTCAAACACGAAAGGCTCAGCAAAAAGGCTCCTCTCCCCCTGGAATCCTGGCTGCAGAGTGGCAGCTGGTGACTCAGCTATTAGCTGAAATAAGTCACTAAAAAAAAAAAAAAAAAAAAAATCAATGAGATGTTTATAGTTGCTGCTAGAGCTACAAGTAGAAACCACCAACAGGCGAGACAAGCGTTGGACGGCAGGAACAGCCGGTGCCCGTGCTGGGCTACACGGACGGGCCAGCCGGGCTGCACCGAAGACCACGGACATC
Organism: Tinamus guttatus; assembly: GCF_000705375.1. The sequence goes on along the minus strand of NW_010586571.1, from coordinate 72,590 downwards.
CCTTCCACTGCAGGCGACTGCAGCGGAAGAACAGGCAGAGGAACAGGCGGAAGAACAGGCTCTTTCCAGCACAGACCTGCAGCTCAGCCCAAAGCCAGGGCACCAGAGCAGCCTGCTCCTGCCCAGGCTGCAGGATTCTCACTCAGATGCCAGGGCAGGTTGTTCCATGCTCCTGCTCAGCGAAGAGCCGCTCGGTGAGAGAACAAGGGCCCCTCCAGACTGCGGGCAGATACGTGTCCAAACCAAAGACGCAAAAGAAGGGGAGCAAAATGCACCCCCGCTCTCAAAGTGCCACCCCAGCAGAACCGAAGCACCTGCATACCAGTCATCCCAAAGCTCCCAAAAGCTCCTGAATTAGGGAAGGGCACAGGGCAGAAGCAGCTCGGCTTGGGTAGCTTTTCCGCTGGCTTCCAGCTCCAGAGCAGGCAGTTCAGAGCAGCTCGAAAGGCTGCCAAAAAGCTTCAAGAACCACCTTGTGGTGTCTTTAATACTATTTCTGGGCCATCTCTATATCTGCTCCACAATAAACTAGGCTTCCTGCTGTACCGAAGCAAAACAGTTATCGCAGTTCCTTTCTTTAAGGAAGAGAAGAGTCGCGTCCGATCACACCCTGCCTTTTGGTTCCCTTTTAGGGGTGCAGGCCTGGGTTCGTCAGGACTTCGGAGGCCTTTTGCAAGGGATCCGCAGCAAAGAGGTGACTACAGCTTTACGTTAACGAACGCAGGCGGCTGGTGAGCGAAGAAGCCGCAAAAAGCAATTAGCAATTTTAGGATGTTTGCTCCTTCGGCTTCTCATTTTCTTTAATAAGCACTTTCTGGCATTACCAGCCTAGAAGCCTCTTTTGAGAAAGGGTGTCCTAGATAGTTAATCCACCAGTGACTTCTTCTTAAGACTGAAATGAAAAACAAACATCCAACCCTTGGGGACTAAGGTGGAGAAAGACTGTGTCATCGGTTTCCTTCCATCAAAATTAATTTCAGCCCAAAGAGATGCCTTGTTTGAGGGGAAGTAGCCTGGAATCAAAAAAAAAAACAGTAAGCGTATCAAAACAGCATCTTTAATGGGAGAATTAATTTTTCAACTTCTCCCAAGCAGAGTTTTAATACATACACACACACGCGAAACATATACACACACACATGAAACATATACACACACACACACACACTAGAAACATACATATATACACACACACACACGAAACACACAAATTATACGAATTTGCATCCCCTAGAAGAACTTAATTATCTTGCACCATATGAGTTGGCATTACAGGCAAAAGAGTAATAAATGAAGCAATGGCAACTGTAAGACTTCCAGATTTCGGTTTTGATCCCTGAACAGCCAGTCCTAATGAACACCAAGACTGGAATTATCCAATAACACATGGTGTTTAAACCCTCCAAAGAATCAGCTGTTGAGTAGAGGGAAAAAAAAATTACCCTTATTTCTGCATTCCGCCTAGGCAGGTGTTTGCTCTGTGACCAGAGGGCACGTCACTGAACTCCGACAGCTTTGGTTCCAGGAAGGTGTCATTATCCCTCTTGCCTCCGTTCCAGCTTTGAAACCGGGGAATATTTTACATTTGCACAAGCTGCATTTTCGCCAGCAAATTCTATTTGGTTTTGTACTCTGCCCCCATCAAACATGCAGCCAGACAGATGGCGAGAGCATCGTCGAGCACATACAGAAAGGAAAACTGCCATTAAAAGATGCCAGTTTAAAAGTGACATTTAAGGAGATCGCAGCTGCAGGGATGGCCTCTGCCCCCTTGAGAACACACAGGATTTCTGACCACGTTACCTCTTCCTCTTTGAGGACCATCCTGGGCCGTCGCTGCACGGGATGGACCCGCCATAGAGCAGCGGGACGGGGCAGGACTGCAAGACCGAGCAACCCAAGAGGCAAAAAGCGCTTGAGCATCGAAAGGGAGTGACGGAAGCAGGGCTGGAGCGCCCGGCCGCACCACGCTCGCCAGCCGCTTCCCCTGCAGCACCACAACCTGCTACGAAAGTCCCTCAGATTCAGCCCACGACGCGGGGAGACTACAGAGGAGCAAGATCCAAGCACGTGCTGCAGAGCAGCCTCTCCCCAAGCGGCAGCGGTGCCACGCTCCCATCCTGCAGCCACTGCCTGGAGCTGGTGGTTGGGATGCACTACCAGAAAATAGGGTGGTAGAGATCTAGAAATCAGGTTTTTTTTTTTCACATCATCCCAGCACGAACAACCAAACTCACTAGGAAATGTTGACCTTCTCTTTACTTTCTAGTTTTCTTCCACAACTTAATTCTGCAAGACACCCAGGAGCCCAAGTGAGTAGTTCTGCACCTATAAAACAGAGAAAGAAAGTTCCTGCAGCGTCGCTGCCACAAGCTCCTGCATCCTGCCCTCACTAGAGACATCAAAAACATTCTGTGCGTGCTAGTGCCCGGGCCATAGAAAGCCCCTAACACAACACGAGAGCTCAAGAACAGACAAGTTCTCCCTGTCCTTGAAGGGGAACAGCAAAGCACAGTCGCTACTGCCTCACATCAGAGCCTGTCCTTGTGACACATTTAACTAATGCAGTAAAGCCCACAAACAGTGCGAGGAAAGCGTGAACTTCGGTTCCCAACCCTGTACCTAAGAGACAGTCAAGGATTTTGCAAAATGAAACCAGGCCACCTGACTGAAAGCAGCCAGAGACTCCAGCTGATCACCTTCGTTTTTCTTTGCAAAATAGAGACCTGTTTTCTAGGCCTTACACAAAGCACAAGGGTTTTTCCCATAAAATCCTGCACCAACTGATGCCGGAGGCTAAATTCAGCGACGTGTCAGCATCACCATGGCCAGAAGCTGCCCAGAAGGGTCCAAGAGCAGCTCCATCTTCCCGGCAGCATCTCCTCTCCGCCGCTGTAACCACACGATCCTATTGCTTCTGTCAACACAGCAAGTGAGCACCCCAGAGCATTAGTGATATAATCATTTCCATGGCTAAAATGCACGTTGATAAAGTACGTGGGCTGCGCAGGACTTGTGAAATCTCTCCAGAGCTCCAGACGCATCTCTTAAAACCTGCCAATTACATGAAAATGTCTCAAATGTTCAAAACCCCTCACGAGCTCTGTGGACGCGCCAAGCAGAATCGTTCCTAATGCTCAAATTGCACAAATTGGCGTTAAGTGACCTTAATTACCTGAGCTCGCAGGGCCCCAAATGATAATCCACACGCAGCCTTCCTAAACTAACCTCTAATTACTGGAAGGCTGAAAAGACTGGTATTAGAAAGACGTTTATCCAGCCATTCATATACCAGCTGAAGCATCACAGTAACTGTGCTGCCATCCCATCTTCACTGGAGAAAAAACGAGTAAATATCCAACACGGGATGCTTACACTTACCCTTTACACAAGATCAGTTCCACTGACAAACCAAGAACCCTGTCCTAAAAAATACCTGGCAACACCTTTAAGCCATTTATTTCATACCAGGAACAACTTTAATCTAAATAGAATTAAAGAAAACAGCCATTTCACTTCACTCAAAGAATGCACGGAGAGAAACAGAGAGGCGAATTCTCCTGGAAAACCAACAACCAGCCCATGGCGCTCCCGGCACCGGGACTTGTCGGACCGGGTGTTGCTGGACACGGTGTTAACTACTGGGACAAGGGAACACATCGAGGCCTCCAGATCTCCCCATGGCGCTCGCTCTGACTCAGCCCGGGTTACTCACCGCAAGCCGGGGCGAAACCCACACGTGAGCTGGGGAAGCCGCAGGAGCACACGATGGGAGACAGCACCGCGTAACTAGGGGATGACACAAGAGTTTCTGCTTAGATACGTGGGTGAGAAGGGACGGGTAGATAGAATAGTTGTTCCAATCACTTTTATAGCTTTATAATTGTGGAAAATGTTCCTCAGAAAGTCCCAGGATTAACTTGGCTACTGGCAACGCTGGAAAACTCAAACAAACAAGTGCCAGGCTGCAGAGGAACGGAGTATTTCTGAGATCTACCTAAAGAGGGAAAAAACACAACATCATCTTGTTATCATTGGCTCTCTTAGGGCTGCCAGAGAGGCCAGGCGCCCCTTCCAGGGCCCGAGGCTGCTATTTATCCCAAAAGGAGATGAAAAGCCCAGGAGACGCAGCCCAGGCGCTCAGCACACAGACCCTCGGCGGCAACACGGCCCCACACAACGCTCACCTTGCTCAGATGTTTTATGTGACCCTCTCCCTTCTTGAGCTATCACGTCAGCATCAAACGCCCCTTGGCTCTCGGTCACTCGCTCGGTCTGCACTGATCCCTCTGCCCACTGTGGCTGTTCCACCGCCACAAGCGCGCCGCCTTGTAGAAAAAGACTTAGAGAAAATTTTGCCCCTTTGAGTGGCTGCAGCAGCCACAGATGGATTAAGAAATGGGGAAACAGCCTACGGAGGTGTTGCTCCCCACAGGAGCTGCTCATCTGCAACCTGCACCAAGTACTCAGGGCTCTGCACCAGCCCGACACCGTCAAACACCCGTCCTTGCGCAGCCCCACACATGGAATCGGAGAAGTTCTGCCCGGCGTGAGCAAGACGGAGAAATTCCCTTCTTGGGCACATTCACATGCGAGCCTAGGAAGTAAGCCTAGGGAAATATGTGAGAGAGCGCACTACTGTCAACTGGATTATTTAATAAAGAATCAATTTAAAGGAGACTAGCAGCATTTTCTTACAGACCCAAGAAGACTTTATGGAAAAAAAATGAAACCCACTTAAGACTTTTTCTGCTGTTCTGCTACTATTCATGTGTTCAAACATAACCAAACCTCAGCCCTGCCTATACACACGTCCTCAAGCAAAGGAGATACCAGGGAACTTCCAAACTCACCAGAGTCTAAAGAGGAGGCCTCAAAAAAAGGGGCAAGACTGCCAACAACACAGTGATTTCTGACAACGGGAGCTGGCCAGGCCACGCTGCCCGTGCAGGTTGCATGGGCACGAGCGGGTCTGCCAAAGCGGGCAGGTACCGGCAACGTCAGGAGATTCATCCTGGTCTAAAGGAATCCGCTTGGCAGCCCTAAGAGATGGACAGGAATAAGAAAACGCGACCGAGATGTTGGTGGCACGTGATGAGACCAGCTCCCCGCGCCCAGGTCAGCTTGTGCAGACCTATTTGTGGACTCTACCAGTGTTCTTGAAGAAACTTGTCCTGGAAATCCTGCTTCTGCGTCCAGCCGGTAACCACCCTAGATGGGAAAATCATATTTAATAAGATTGCGCATCTGGCAAGAGCCCATAATGGTCATGTCAGCGAATCACTTTAATAATCGTTCCCAAATTACACCCTGCTTGTACCAAACCATTCAGGTTGCTCCCCAAGGGGCCCTTCCAGAGAGGGGAGCTGCTGGCTGCAGCTCTGCCCCCGCCCGATGCAGCCGCGCCGCCCCAGGCGGCTCCGCAGGGTCCAGGCCAAGAGCTGCTTAACCAAGACGAGACGGATCCCTCTCGCCTGGCTCTCGGGCACTCGTTTCCAGGCTGTCCTGACACCAACAGCAACGGGCTCAACCTCTTCCAGGGCTAAAACACCCCATGCTACACATTCCCACTGCCTGTCCTCGGCTCCCAACCCCTTTTAAGTGCAGCTTCCCTACTTATTCCTTAAAGGAGAGCTAATTTGCTGGAGCAGCCCAAGTTCTATTTTTGGTGCCTCCCTACCTCCCCATGGCTGCACTGCGACTTATTGACCGTGAAGCAACTGCGGGGTCTGTAGAAGTTCAAGGCATGGGGTGTTTTTGTGGGTGCTGACTCCTTCTGTCACCACCTTCCCTACCACCGTTCCTGGGAAAGGGACACACGATGCGCAACAAAGCTGGGGCCCATAAGCACGCCAGGGACGCTGGTTGTGTTTGAGTTTTCCTCAAGCTGATAAGCTCTCTCCAATCTCCCTCTCCAGCATGGTGGGATGGATCGAGCTGCTTGTGCCCCGCGGGCTGGAATTCTTCTCTTATCTCTAATCTGCTCACTGGGGGAAAAAAAAAAAAAAAAGACAAAAAAGCTTTCAGCAACCCTCCAAAAGCCACTTTGGAAGTCACCACTGCAAGGAGGGAGGAAGAAGGACGCTGTTCTCTATCCGTTGCAATCACACAGTCCCATGCCAGGACTGAGATCTGCTCTGGAGACACCCAGCTCTGGGCACGATGGCACAAGTATTGAACGAGTATAAGACACTTCTGCTAAAGCGTTTCTGCTCCCTGAAGGGCAGGATCCAGTCCTGAAGAACGCGCTGGAGGCCTCTGCTTAGGCTGCGAGCCAGAAACCAGGGGCATGTATGAGAGGAGACGTCAGGAATGGAGGCAGAGCATCAGCTGCCCCTGTTTTGCTGCTGGGCTTCAGGATTTCCTGACCTCGAGTTTGCAAAAGGAGGCTGGAAACCAGCCTTCACTCTCCAGCTTTCACTGAGGGCTGCCCCGTAACTTGGGCCCTGGTGATGAAAAGGGCCCAGAGGGACGTGATGCTCTCTCGTCACCCAGCCATTTCTGGGGACACCGGTAAGTGAGTGTGGACGTAGAAGATTCTGAAACTCCCATTTCAACCACGGGGGCTGCAAAACATTTAAAAACCTTAAAGCCTCCCAAAGTGGGAGAATTTGGGCAGTGTGTTCACGAATGAGGTAGCCCTGCAGGACCCCATCAAGCTTTTCTGCCCAGGAACATCTCGGGAGACCCTGGAAAGCTCCCTTAGGGAAATCACCACACCTTATGCGTCGCTGCTGCTGGGACAGTTCCCTGACTCTCGGTCCGCCTCCTGCACCCAGAAATTTCTGTTTTACTCCTGGTGCTGGCCTCACCGGCTCCCTCCCTTGCTGCTGTTTACGCCGCGGCATTTCCCTGCGCGCTCTTTGGAAAGGCCTGTGCTGACCCGGCCGAGAGGCCGGATTAACCTCGTCGGATTCGCTTAGCATGGCCGTCCCCGCTCCGCGGCACGGAGCCAGAACGCGGATTTTGGAGCTGTGCCGCTAATCCCGCCCCAGGGGTGCAAGCCCCGGGCACCTGCGCAGCGGCATCACGAGCCTTTCGCCCCGCGGCCTGCACCACCGCTCCAAGGAGCGCTGAAAGCACCGGTGCTGCGTGCGGTGCCTCCCTCAAACAACGTTTAGGCTTAGAAAGCATTGACCGGGCAGGAGGAAATTCAGCACAACCCCCCCGCCCCCGGGCGCAGCCACCCAGGGCACCTCCATCAGCGTCGGGTTGGGTTTCCCTCGGGAATCGCTCCCGCGTTGTCCTCCGCGCCAGCCGCAGCGCTCCCGGCAGCCCCGGTGCCGGCACAGTTGCAACCGAGGCCACATAAGCGATGAGGAGTGAGCAACTGGCCTCAGGGAATGGAGGCGGCAGCCAGATTATTGGCTCGTTTCATCTCGGGTTATGCACAGCAGGTAAGGCAGCCTACGGGTTCCCAAATCCGGATTTCCTTGCAGCGCGGAAGGAAAACACCGGCTCATGGTTTCAGGCCCGTCTGAGCAGCGCTCGCCACCTTCTTTTGTTCCCAGCATCAACCAGCTCCCTCTACTCCCACAAAACCAGAAAGGTGACATAGAAAGCAGAAGAGAAAACACTAATTAAATTGCTCATGGGCAAGAAGTGCTCCGTGCAACCCAAAAAAGGGGGTTGGCGGGAGAGCCCCGCAAGCAGCCATCAGGATGCAGCTGCCCCCTCCGTTTTCCTTGCAGCACCGAGGAGCTGACCCAGAGAGCGCGGGGATGGCTCCCTGCTCCTCTAAATCTCAGCAGCTTCCAAAGAGACCGCAGGTCACACGGGGCCCCTTGAAGGCGGTGGGTGACATCTCTGAGAGCATCCCTGTTTCCCCTGTCATTTGTTGGGCTCTCAAAGAAATAAAAATAATAACAAAAAAGTGTTGCAGGAGCCTAATTTAAAGGCGCGAAGCCAAGGAGAGCCCTGTCGCCACACAGGCGGGACGCGGCTCCAAACCCCTTTCCTGCTCGGGAGCTTGAATCAGGCCCACAATGAAACTTGTCACCCCAATGACAGAGCGGGGCCACCTTGTCCCCCAAGCTGGCAATTTGGAGGCTGTTAACAAGCTATAAATTAGCCACAATTAGCTACAAAAACAAAAAAAAAGCTACAAAATAGTCGGTGCAGGCAGAGGCCCCCCAAGCCCCATCCTGCCAATGGAGGAGCCCAACGCCCCTGGCCGCACCGTCCCACCGCCTCTGGGGCTCGCTTGCTCCGCCCCGGCCTCTCCCGGCTTGACGCGGCAGCGGCACCTCCCTGGCACTGCCATGGGGCCCCGGGCGCTCCGGAGCCCGGAGCAGCCCTGTGGAGCGGGCAGCTGGGCTGGGGCAGCCGGGACGTCCCTCCTGGTCGGTGCCCAGCACGGGGGGAACCAGCTTCGAACTCGGGGTGGGGACAGGAGGAGGGACGACGACACGGGGCTTGGCTGCAGGGAGACTGAGGCGGGCAGCGGGAATAGGGATGGACGGATGGATGGAGGGTCCAGAGCGGGGATGCGGATGGAGGCGCGGCCGGGGGCGCTGCAGGTCCCGGGGTGGGGACAGGGGACACTGAGGTGACCCCAAT
>NW_010586571.1:3425-43047 GCF_000705375.1 Tinamus guttatus | reverse complement strand
CCTGCTGATGGGGCCCTCGCTGGGGTGGGACGGGGTGGGATTGGGATGGGGTGGGGTGGGACAGAGTGTGATAGGATGGTTGGAATGGGTCAGGGTGAGATGGGATGGGAAAATATGGGATGGGGCAGGATGGGATGAGATGAAGATAGGACAAGGAGGACATGTGGACAGGACACGATGGGACAGGATGGGATAGCATAGGATGAGATGACTGGGATCGGATGGAGTACAAGAGGATGGGACAGGATGGGGTGGGACAGGATTACAGAATCACAGAATGGTTGAGATTAGAAGGGTTCTCTAGGGATCATCTAGTCCCAGGCAAGGTGGCCAAGTCCGACCCCAGGATGAGCTGGGATGGGGCAGCAGGTGACAGGATGGCGTGGGATGGTGCAGAGCTCTCAGCCAGCCTAGATGCTCCTCTCCTCTCCCACAGTCCAAGACACAATCCGCATCACAGTGCAGCCGGAGTCGCACACGGTGGCAGAGGGGACGCGGGTGGCTCTGATGTGCTGGGCGAGCGGCCCCCCAGGGCTCAGTTACCAGTGGTTCTGCGGGAAGCAGGAGGTGAGGCCGCCCGGGGCTGGGGACACCGGGACAGGCTCAACCTCACTCTTGGCACACACAGTGCCTTTGGGCAAGTTCCCCCGGGGATCCTGGGCCCAAGCTACAGGAAAGGCTCCTCAGTCTTCTCTTGACCAGCTTCTGACAGGATGGATGGATGGGTGGGATAGAGCACCTGACCGGAGCTGTCTAAATTCTTAGTCCCTGGTGTCTCCTTGGTGTCTTCTAGTTGCCCGGAGCCACAGCCCCAGAGCTAGTGGTTGACACGGGCACCCCGCAAGGCCAGCCCGGCTGGTACATCTGCCGTGTCAACTGTGGGGTCAACTACACCTTCTCCAGGTGGGCCCACGTCCAGGTTGAGAGGAGCAGCAGCCCCAGCTCAGGTGGGTCCTGAGATCTCCGTCTCCATGTGTTTCCCGGTGGGCATTGCTTGATGCCAAGCCCCAGCCATGGGGCTTGATGGGACGGTGGTGCCATGGTGGAGCTGGTTGTGCTGCGTCCTATGTCCTCCTAGTGCCAACTGACTTGTGGCCAGCCCTGGCATGGCATGTCCCAACACCCATGGGTGGCGTTTGGAGCCTGAATGGACGTGCCCCAGCATTTCAGCCCGAGGCTCTGCCTCACACGCTGAGCATCCTTGCACCAAGCCAGGGAGCCCAGCACACCCCAAGGACTCCATTGTGCCCGTCTGTGCCCGAGTGATTGATTTGGTGCCTCGTCTCCTCTCCAGTGAGTGGCTACTGCCCGACCATGGTGGGGCTGCAGATCCTGTGGCAGCCCCAGCCGTGCCGCTTGGCCGAAGGGGACACGCTGTTGCTGGAGTGCAGAGCCATGGGCAATCCGCCCCCCCAGTACCAGTGGTTCAGGAACCGGCAGCCTGTGGAGGGTGCACGGGCGCCCCAGCTCCAGGTACCCCTGCAGAGCCCCCTGCCCACCCTGGGCTGTGCCCTGCAGTCGGAGGGCCCCAGCTCTGTCTGCTCTGGCAGGTGAAACTGGTGACGACGGCTGAGAGGGGCAGCTACTCGTGCCGCGTTTTCAACCTCTTCCACGAGGTGTGGAGCCGGGAGGTGGAGGTGGAGATCGGTGAGGGCTCAGCACGGTCACAGCCAGGGCAGGCTCCCAGCGGGGTGACAGCCCCCTCTGAGAAGTGACAACCTCCATCCCCTCCTGTTCCAACATGCTGGCCGTGTGCCTGGCCGAGCTCGCCCCATGTCCCTGCAAAGCTCCCCCAGTGCCTCCCCTGGGTGCTCTGCATTCAGTGAGGGGCTCCAGCCGTGCTTGGGGACATGACGGTCACCATGCACAGTGCAGTGCCGGAATTGCTCCAGCACATCCCCATGCAGTGTCGAGGTCTGCCCAAAATCCACCGGCCTCCTCAGTGCCCCTCGGCCCCTCAACACTCCCTGACTTCCCGCTTTGCATCACCACAGGCCCGCGGCTCTTCACCTCCGGAGGCTCCTGGCCGGATGGGGATGGAGGTAGGCGCAGGCTCTGGCCCTGCTGGTTCATCTTCGGATGGTTGTCCCCTCCAGGAGAGCCCCCAAGGATGCGGTGTCACCCATGGTTCTGTCTTTCCAGGTGCTCCGGAGCACTGTAACCCTGGCCAGCTGTATGGTAAAAGAAATTCTTCCAGGAAACGACCAATCCCAAGTGGTTTGGTGATGCTGGGGCTGTCACTGTCCTGCCCATGCTGCAGGGTCTCATCTGCTCATCTGGGCTTGGGCATGCAGAGCTTTGGGTGTAGCACCCTGGGGAGACCCGAACAGAGAGCCGTGTACAGGGGTACCAGACAGAACAAGGTGTCACTTTGGCAGGGACAAGGGAATCTCCCTGACTCTGTCCCCCACGTGTCCCTCTCCTGCCCTGCCAGCCACCGACAAAGTGGCACTGCTGATCGGCAACATGCACTACGTGCACCACAAGCACCTGAAGGCACCCATGGTGGACGTGCACGCCCTGAGCAACCTCCTCCGGCAGCTCGACTTCAAGGTGGTCTCGCTGCTGGACCTGTGCAAGGCTGAGATGCAGATGGCCGTCAACGAGTTCCTCCTGCTCCTGGACAAGGGCGTCTATGGTATGGTGGCTCCTGAACCATACCGTAGGGGCAAGGGCTCGGGGTAGATGGACGTTACTCTTCCATGATAATGGAATGGGAACAGGGATGGCATCGCAGAGTGGTTTGCTGAGATATGTGGTGGCATCAGGCCTTTGAAGGAGGTCCTGAAAAATGGGGACATGAGAGGAGTGAGGGTAACAAACAGGTTCTTGTCCTTCTGCCAGGTTTGCTTTACTATGCCGGGCATGGCTACGAGAACTTCGGCAACAGCTTCATGGTGCCCATCGACGCGCCCAGTTCCTACACGTCAGCTCACTGCCTGTGCGTGCAGCGTGTGCTGCAGAGCATGCAGCAGCGCCACACAGCCCTCAACATCTTCCTGCTCGACATGTGCCGCAAGAGGTGACGCGTCCTGCCTGCGGGGGCACCTGGGCAGGACAAATGAGAGGCAAATGAGAGCCTGTCCTGGGGTTTGCTTTAGCCAGCAAGGGACTGCCCTGCTGCATCCAGGGGCTGTAGATGCCCCTGGTGTCTCACCACCCACTGTGTGGGTCTCAGCAGCCTGTCTCTTCCAGGAACCTCAATGACGACATCATCCCACAGGTCGGGGCGCTGCAAGTCACGGCCAACATTGTCTTCGGCTATGCCACGTAGGTCTCCTCCATCCCCCGAGGATACCTGAGTCCAGGCAGCTTTCCTTGGGTCCTGCCTTGTTTTGAGGCTGGTGGGACATGATCCTCTGTGCTCCAGGTCATACTGGCTCCCTTCTGGTCAGAGCATTGACTCTAGGATGGGTGAGGGAAAGTCTTGGCCCGAAATTTCTTAGTAGGAAGGGAGAAGCTCACAGTGGTGCTTGGGTTGATGGTGTCCAAGGGAATCTCAGTAGCGAGGGTCCTCTGGAGCATAAGGATTTGGGTTGACAGTGCTGTAAGTGTCCACCATCCAGCCAAGGCTCCCACCTCATCCTGGCTTGGCTGTTGGATGTGATGTGTCCAGCTCTGGGGCTTGAGTCTGGATCCAGCCTCATGCTGGGGACGCAGCTCCGGATCAAGGGTTGGTTCCTTGGGTAATGTCATGGGGACAGGAGGGCCCCAGTGATGGAAGTTGCACCTGCTCACTGCTCTCCCAGCTGCGCTGATGCCGAAGCTTACGAGCTCAGCCAGGGCGAGCTCTCCAACGGCATCTTCGTGAGCTTCCTGAAGCGCTGGCTGATGGAAGATGAGAAGATCACAGTGCTGCTGGACAAGGTGGCCGAGGGTGAGTGGCAAGAGATGGGGGAGCAACCGGCAAGGCTCATGGCCCCTCCAACTGTCTCCTCCCCCTGCAGACATGGGCACACTGGAGATCACGCGGGGCCGGCAAGCCCTGGAGCTGCGCAGCAACCTCTCGGAGAGACGGGCCCTCACGGACCCCATCCGGCCAGCTGAGGGCCAGGACGAGTCCTCCGTCAGGAATCTGCAGTGGGCCAAGGCCCACGGTGAGTGTCATAGCCACCTCGCCCCAGTGTGTGCAGCCGGGAGCCACGAGGTCTCCGTGAGCATCCCTGGAGGTCCTGGCCCCACGCTTGGCGTCTCTGCAGTCCTGCCAGAAAGCCGACACCTCCGCTTCGACTGTGGCATCACTGTCCAGCTGGGCTTTGCTGCTGAGTTCTCCAACATTATGATCATCTACACTCGCATCGTGGCCACCCCGAAGGAGATCGCCAAGTGCGAGGCCAAGCTCACGGACATGCCGGAGGTGGGAGCTCCCTTCCGAACCACGTGGCTGTCCACTGATGGTGTTGGACAGGGCCCCATTGTCCCTCAGTGGTTGTAACGGCCAACCCTTGTCTGCGGCAGGAGCTGGACGCGGATCTCAAGTTCACCAACAAGGAGAGCCCTGAGGAGGTGGGTAGCCCGCTGTCCCCAACCTGGAGCCACAATGTCCCCTCCTGCTGCCTCTACAGCCGGCTCTGCGGTCTGCAGAAACTGCGGGTAAGGGCTGGGAGACAGTGACACTGCCACCGCCTGGTCACTGTCCTCTGCCAGTCCTCACACTGTCCCAGCCCTGGTGGCAGTGTCAGGGCCACATTGTCCCCACAAGCTCCGTGCCACTGGTGCTCTGCAGCAGGAGCTGGCGTTCACCGTGTGCCTGCAGTACCGGTATTGTGGCATGGAGGACTTTGTGGAGGAGAGGCGGATGGTGAATGTGGGCAAGCCACTCATCGCCAAGCTCAACCTGCGGCTTGGGGATGGGGACGCTGCCCGGGATGCATCCGTCTCACCGCTGGGCTCCGAGGCCTCCGGCAGCCCCCTGTCCGACTCACTCCCAGGAAGCTGGGTGGCCACTGGTGCTCACTGGCTGAACACCCCTGAGGAGACCCCGAGCCCCGACACCCCCGGCGTGCACTCCCTGTAGAAGGACAGCATGTCCCCCACCCCACGGTGACGCTCAGGCCAGTGTCAGCCCCGTGCATGGGACATCTGCAGCCCCGCGTCCCCTAGCACCACATGGCATAGGTGACACAGGGCTCCTGCAGGTGGGTGGGCAGCTGAGGACACAGGACCGTCCCTGTGGGTGCAGCGGGACAGAGTGCCCAAGCACAGCAGCTCAGCGGCGCATGAGGCGCCACGCTGGGGCGAGACTGGGGTCTTTAAGGCCTAGGAGAAATAGAGAGAAATAATCAGATTAGGGGGCAAAACCCAAGGGAGGGGATTAAGGGGGTGGGAGCGGGGAGGCTCCTGCCCTGTGAGTGCACGATGCCAGCAGCTGAGGCTGGGAGAGGTGTCAGACACCCCAGAGCTCCCAGTAAGACCCTGACGGCAGGACTGGGCCAGGGCAGAATGCAAGGGAAAAAAAAAAAAAGTATTTGGGGTTGGGTTTCCTCAAGTGCGTGCCCTCCCCGCCTAGGAACGAGACACGTGCGTCTGTGCCAGCATGTTGCAAAGGGCCTGGGGGCTGCTTACTTGGCGCCAAAATGGGGAAGAATGTCAATAAAAGTGCAAGGCAGACAGCTCAGCTCTGTGGGGACTGGGAAGGGAGTGGGTGCCCCCACCAGCAAACAAGACTGCTGCAGGACACTTGGCTTCATACCCCGGAGCAAGAAACTTCTTTTATTGCCATGGAAGAGAATGAAGGTCTCTGCACCGAGCTGGGCTGTCCCTGGGACAGGGGTACATGTGGCCCTATCTGTCACATTGGGGCACCCCCATTAAGAGGATGCATCTCGGAGCTGCTAATGACTGCACTAATTAGCTCCTCTGGAGGACCTGACGTTACAGTGATTCCAGCCTTGTGCGAGGATGGTGGCGATGGGACGTCTCCGATGTCACCCTAGCCAGGCTTCCCCCACCCTAGTATGACTTTGCCACCACCCCTGCTCTGCCCCATGCAAATTAGCTCATTTGAATAATTTGCATAAACCCCCAACCTGCCAAGAGGCACGGCGGGAGCTGCATCCCTGCGCTCCCCCATGTGCAACCCTGTGCCCTTGGGTTGGGCCGGGGGGGTCCACGGCCCCAATTAGGCACCAATTAATGGGGGCAGGGATGCGGGGAGGGGGTCCCTGCGCTGTGCGGCTTTTGTTGGCGGCCGAGGGGCGCCCTGTCCGGCGCCGGCCGCTCCAATTATGGCCTGTGAAGGCGGCAGCCTCCCCCGAGCGCGGCCCCTGCTTGCCCCAGACCCCATTACTTCCGCGGCCTTTGCTGCATTATGTCCCTGCTGCCACCGCTGCCGCGCGCCTCTTGCCGCAGCCCCGCCAAGCTCTGTCGAGCAGGGCGACCATCGATTATGCGTCTAATGACTTGTTAAGGGTTTAATTGTCACTAACGAAGCAGACGAACACCAGCGGGGGGGTGGACGGGGACGGGGGAGGCGGGGCACATAAGGGACGAGGAGCCGGGTCTCACTGGGGTCAGTGGCGTGCCAGACCTGGTGGCATTCTGGCTCTCCTGCCCGACCCCGAGGCCACCGGGATTTGGGTCCCCGCCTCCTCAGGGTGAGAGATAGGGGTGAAACCCATGGAGGCGGGGGGCCGTGCAGAGCTGGCAAGTCCTTGGGTGCTGAGTTGGAAAATTTTACGGGGGGCAACGTTGCATTTCGCTCCGTAACAGTCGTGTCTCGTCGGGCTTTTCCCTCATCCCCCGCCCCAATGGCAGCGGGGCCCCTCCAGCCGCCCCAGCGGGGTCCCCCCTGTGCCTGTCCCTGCTCGCAGACCAGGAGCAGCTGGATGAGGAGATCAACACCCTGCGCAAGGAGCTGCGCGTCAAGGTCAACCGGCTCTTCGAGGCCCAAGGTAGAGCCCACGGTGGCGCCTGGAGCGGCCGGCACGCGGCCGGGTTCGCTCTGGAGCCCTCTGTATTCCCGTCCCCCCCGCCGCGACATGGGGGGGACGCCGGGGTTCACCATCCCCCCCGCCGGGAGCTCCGGCTCCGGTGGCCCCGGCGCAGAGACGCGGGGTGGATCCTCTCAGCTCTTTACTCTGGATACAATCGATACCGCGGGGCCGTTGCTTCTACCGGCCCCGACACTGCTAAAAAAAATAATAACCCCCACTGCCACCACCTGCCCCGGATTCCCTATGAAACTAGAGCATTTCTCATTCATTTTTTGTTGAAATCTGCGGCATAAAAAAAAAGAAAATTAATAATAAAGGGAGGGGGAAGGGAAAAATCCCGCCCTTCCTAGTGGCTCCAGGAGGGCTGAGCCAGATCAGTGCTGTTCCCTCACTACTGGTGGCCGGGGAGGGGGACACACTCGGATAGAAGGTGTCACTGGTCCACAGATGGGGCCGTCATTCTGGCTCCGGATGCTTTCGGCACCCTCCAGCACGGTCCAAGGAGCCCAGAGGCTCCACCGAGGGGCTTTGGAAGGCTGCCAGGGTGTCTCCAGCCTTTGGCCTCCCTGTCGCTGCTGGTGACAGTATCTCTGCCCTCAGCACTGTCCCGCGTGGCCATCCTGACGTCACCCGCCTGGTCCACCCTGGGGGTGACCCACAGCAGATGGCAGGGACCAGAGGCTGGGTGGGTGGGGGACCGGGTCAGGCCACACAGGGCGGAAGGGAACGTTCATCAAATGGGCTGCCAGGTTTTGTCAATGGTCTGAATGTGCTCCTTGGCTTTCATGCGCAGCGCGGCGATGCTGGAGCTGCGCTGGTCGACATCCTCCAGCGGGTACTTGTCCACAAAGGGGGGGCCGCACTGGTAGGCGGTGGGGGCCACGGGTGCCATGCCCTGCGCCATGCCTGGTGGGGCGTTGAGGAAGGAGTGGGGGCCATAGGGTGGCTGCAGTGCCTGCGGGGCACCCATAAACCCAGGAATGCTGTGTACCGAGGTGGCCCCGGCGATGGGCGATGTGAGCCACGGGTCCAGCGGCAGCGAGTTGCTCATGGGGCCCACGTTGGCCGTCATGGGCGGTCGGTTGAAAGAGAGCACGGGGGTGTCATGGAGCTTCATGGAAGTTGCCTCCATCTTCTCCTGCCGCCGCCACTTGGCTCTCCTGTTCTGGAACCAGACCTGCAAAGGCAGAGCGGGGACGGTGACATAGGGGAGGCAGCACTGTACTCAGTGTGCCCTGTGTGCAGTGGCCCAGGCACAGTGTCCCCCGCTCTGTGAACTGTCCCTCACCCCATGCAGGGTGGCCCATACAGGGTGTTCGCTGGAGGGTGCCCCTACATCAGGTGTCCCCTGTGCTATTATGACACTTGTCATGACATTGCTCCGCCTTCATACTCCTGGCTCTTAGCGGGGATCCCTGAGGGATCCGACCTCCTGCAGGGAAAGGAATAGAGAGAGCTGGAGCCCAAAGACCACATGGGGCCACCAGCAGGACATGTGCTGGCCACCGCATCCCCAGAGCCCACAGGGACGTGGAGCCGAGGTCAAGCAAGGGGAGAGGTGTCCTCCATCCCGTAATGCAAATAGACAGGAAATATCAACCACTGGGTAGAGGTGGGGGCTATCTCCCACAGGCAGATCACAGGTACTGGGATTCACTGGTGCAAACTGATTGTTGCTCAGATTGCTCCATGGAGGAGACCCTGTTGGACCTCCCAGGTGGATGCCAGAAGGGATGAGGTTGAGGCCTAGAAGACTCAGTGCATTTGTAAGGAGATCAATTCTTTGTCCTTCTCCCAGTCATTCTTCAATTTCCTTTCCCTTTCCTTCCATTTTCCTTCCGCCCTTCATCTGTCCAACCTGAGCACCATGAGCTGCTCTGGCTTCACAGGCAGCTCCCAGCCTGTCCCTGTCCTCGTGGCTTCCCATCCCATGGCAGGAGGGATCAGGGGCTTTACAACCTCACCTCCCTGTGTCCCCTTGGCCAAAGGATGATCCTGGCAACTCAGGAAGAGAGAAACCACCTCCGGCCTCTAACTCCTCTGTCTCCATCAGGGTTCCATCTCTGTTCATTCTCAGTGCTGAGAAAGCCCTTGCCCAGCAGAGGTGGTGGCATCGCCAGCCCCAACCTTACCCCAACACAGGACTCTGCCTCCCTACCTGCACGCGGACCTCGGGCAGGTTGACCTTCATGGCGAGCTCCTCGCGGCTGTAGACATCAGGGTAGTGGGACTTCTCAAAGGCGCGCTCGAGCTCATGCAGCTGGTACGTGGTGAAGGTGGTGCGGTTCCTGCGGTGCTTCTTTTTGGGCTGCTCGTCCTCGGCAGTGGCTGGTGGCGTGGCCTCGCCGTCGCCCGCCTTGCGCAGCTCACCCAGCTCACCCTCGCACTTGTTCAGGAACATGCTGGCACCTGCCGAGAGGACAGCGGCGACGGATGGGTCGTGGCGGACAGGTGGCATGATGCACTGGGCTGCCTCGGTCAGCAGTGCTGGAGTGTGGTGTTTGCAGACCAAATTTCCTTTTGCACCAACCTCTGTTCGGTGCTGGCTGCAACATCCAGCCCGGCCCTGCTGATGGACCCGGGGACCCCCTACACCGAGGCACCACTGCACCCAATGCACCCCCTGCACCTAGAGCATCCCTTGCACCAGTGCATCCCCTGCACCTAAAGCACTCCTTGGACCCAATGAACCCCCTGCACCTAACGCACCCCTTGCACCCAAAACACCTCTTGCACCCAGTGTGTCCCTTGCACCCACTGCACCCCCTGCACCCAGCGTGGCCGGCGCAGCACCACGAGCGCCCAGCACCCACCCAGGGCACCCAAGTGAGCCAATCCTGTGGCCACCCAAGGGGGACGGGAGCAAGCGGCTCTGGAGCGGGGTGTGCAGCCCCTCCACACGGGCTCTTTATTCTGTTATGCAAAGGCCTAATCCTCTCTGCGGCTGGCATGTTGATCCCACGGCGGCCCGGTGTGCCGTTACCCAAGAGGATTTACACGGGGCTGCGCTGCCGGCCCCACAGCCCCAGAGTCCTCCCAGCCCCATGGTTCTCCCTAGACCTCTCCCTTCCTTGGTTCAGGACTCACCCCGCAATGCCTTCTTCCAAGCACCAAGGTGCCACAGGCAAAATGGAGCTACTATTAAACCCATTTCTTTCCTGAGCATTGTTTTGGTATCCCACATTTAAAATGGGAATGCAAAGATGTAGATGGCTCTAAATTCCTGATCCCGAAGGTAAATCCTAGCAGGAATCGGTGTCACCTGCTGGCATGTGACCCGGAGCGTGGGGATGAAGCCGTCTGGAGCACCACACACCCACCCCCAGCTAATAACCTGGTTCTGCAGGTTGATAAGTGTTTTCAACCCTTGCAACATTTCATCTTTAAGCTTTTTATCCTGTATCTGCAATCTTTCGGCAGTATTTGCTAGGGATTAAAGGCCCCTTTCCACCATAGGCATCTAGTCAAACATGGAAAATCAGGCAGAAATACATAATCCTGCAGTATTTCTGCCCAGGAAAAGGTGCTTGCAGCAGATGCTGGTGGCCTTGCCTGTCTGCTGTGATAATTTGGCAGAAACCTTGGGATAAATTGGAGTAGCAGCATGGTGCAGCATTGCATTGCGTGCAGTGTGCGTGTGGTGCAGTGTCGGTGTGCACAGCACCTGAGGTGTCTTTGTGGTCCCCTGCACTCTGTCTGTGCATGCAACATGTGTGGAACACACAGGCTGCATTGCTTGCACCGCCGTGCCCATGGGGCCTGCGGGTGCAGGGTATGTAATGCATGTAGTGGGTGCCTAGTGCTGGTGTGCAGTGTCCATGGGTGCACACAGCGTGTGCAGCGCGCAGCGCTCGTGCAGGGCGCAGTGCTCGGTGTGCACAGCAAGAGCTCTGTGCTTGCGGGCAGCATGAGGGCTGTGCCTGTGTGCAGTGCATGGCACGAGCATGGGGTCTGCATGTGCAGTGCACGGTGTGAGCGGGGGGTCATGTGTGCAATGCACGGTGTGGACGTGGTGTCTGTGCATGCAGCGCGTGAGGGGGTCTGCGATCTCAGCCCTTGCTCGTGCAGCGCCCATGCACACGGTCCGTGTGTGACCACGTGCAGCGCCACGTACAATGGCACTGCATTGGCAAAGCCTGCGCACATAGCACGTGCATGCAGGGTTTGTCACCTCCTGGTGTCACTGGGCATGCGGGCTGGGCTGGGGGGGGCAGTGTGTCCGGGCAGGGGGTCGGGGGCCGGTGCCGCTCTTGCTCACCCTCTTGGCATTGGCGTGGAGCATCATCTGCAAGGGAAGGCAGAGAATGTAGAGGCCACGTGAACCCAGTGCCCACAGGGCCGCACGGAGCCTCCCGGCCCCCCAGAGCCCCCCGGAGCCCCCTGGTCCCCCCCAGAGCCCTGCAGAGCCCCCTGGCCTCGCAGAATCCTCTGGTCCCCAGGGAGCCCCCCAGTCCCTGCTCGCTCAGCGATGCCCTGGGATGGGGCCAGCTGGAAAGGAGAGAAGGGGAGGGATAGGATTGGATGGAGAGAAGAGCAGGAGGGAATGAAAGGGATGGGACAACATGGGTTGACGGGGGGATATAGGGCTATAGGGAGGAATGGGGTGAGATGGAGCAGTGGGGCCCAGGCACCTGGCAATGTTTGAGCTCTAGGCCTGGGACACCCACCTGGCAAAAGCAAAGGAAGCCCCCAAATCCCACCCAGAAGGAAGGGCCTAACTCATCCCTGGAGCGGGAAGAGGGATTGGAGGGAATTAAAAAAATAACATAAAAAAGGGAAAGAAGAAACTGGGCATCCCGGGTCTGGCAGCTCTGGCCCTGCTCTGGGAAAACCATGGCTATTGCTTGCCCCTGGCAAGGTCGTGTTTCCTGGGCTCTTTGTTTGTGGGTGGCAGTGGGGGTGACTGGGAGGGTCCCCATTGCCCCCCCTTTCTCCTATTTCCTTCCCATCTGCAATTGCAAAACGCAAGAGCATCCCCAGCTTCCCAGCGCCTTCAGGAAGGCCAGAAATCCCTGGCTCTGTCCGCATTGTGGCCGCCAGCAGATAGGAACTTAAGGAACACATAGGGGTCTGTATGGCCCCCTTATGGGTCAGGCCTGCAGCCCAGCCCCTTCCTGGGCTACCTACCCTGGGCCAACATGTTTGTCCACAGCCTTTAGAAAATCACCCTCAAGGGATGAAACTGATGTTTTTTTGAAGCATTTTAGGCAATCTCCCGGGAAAAAAGGGAGAATTCCCCAACTCCAAGTGGATGATGCATCGGGAGGAGCTGGTTCCTTCTCTCCGGTGCATCCCACAGTTTCCTGTGGCCTTGGTGGTCACAATTTGGGGGGTTTAAGCTCTTAAGCTTTTAAACTGGAAGGGAAAAACTGCCAAGGCACAAAGTCTCTGACAGGTTTTCCTCCGTTCGGCTTTGTTCTTAAACACACTTTTCCCCCGTCTGCAGTTTTAGAAAGGAGCAGAAGAGCAGATCTTAGACCTTTTTTTTTTTTTTTTTTTTTTTCTAAAGAAACAACAAAAAAGCAAAAAAAGGCAGTGCAGAGACCCAGCCAAGCGGTGCAAAACATCTCCCTGTCCAGACTGGGGGGAAGCAGCAAATGCTTGGGGCGAATAAATAACATTATTTAACATTATTGCCCTTCAGAGCCCATCACTCGTCACCTGGGTGGCACATGGGTGATTCTGCTTTTCACGGGGTTTTCTGAGTGCGTTTTTCCCAGCATCGATGGGAGCAGCGCTCCTCGGTCCCCAGCTCCCACCCGCGCTCCCCGAATCCGCCTGCGGCTGTGTTACCTGCTGGGCCCAACTTGGCCTTTCCAGGAGTATTTAACTTTGATGGTGCCTCCCGGGAACCAAACAAGCGGCTCAACCTCACCAATCTTGCAGCTTGGCAGCCAAAGTTCCCTCTAGTCTTCTTATTTGTCACAGAACCGCGCTGCTAAGGCTCCGGAGAATCTTTATTTAGTGTTGCAGATGTCACCGGGCCCTGCAGATTGGAAATGAGTCCAAAGGATTAAGACGAGGTTATTAATTGGAGGCCTTCCCCTTTAAGAATGATTGACAGTTACTTTCTGGACAAGTAATTGCTCTAAATGTCCCTCCAGCGCCAGGGCCGGGGGGGTCTGGGGATGGACAAAGACGGGAACTGCCTTCGCTGCTGGGATTGTCTCCCTACAAAGGCGTCCTGCTGGAGTTTTCCTTGTAATCCCCTCATTATGGGAGAGGAAAAGAATTAGAGACACAGAGAGAGGAGAAGAAAGGCAGAGGGGTGGGAGGGGGAGGCAACAGCGAGGGAAACAATTTCCTTGGGCTTCTCCCTTGCCACCAAGCTTCTCCTGGGAATGGAGAGCATCCATGGTACTGCGGAGAGGCGCCTGTGGGGATGGGGGTGCAATGAGTTGGAGTGCTGGGTGGCCCTAGTGAGACGTGGGGACAGTCCCCTGGTGTGGCCCCCAAGTGGGACAGTATTGAACAGTGGGTGGTGGGATGACTCTGGGCCTCTGTGGGTGTGGGGATGGACAGGGACCAGGGGACCACGGGGACCAACCATGGAGACTTGGTATAGGAGCTAGACATGGGAACCACGCATGGAGACTTCTCACAGAGATGGGGACTGGGCATGAGGACCAGCCATCAGGACACACATGGGGACCAGATATGGGGACCTGGTGTAGGGACCAGGCATGAGGGCTGAGCTTGAGGACCAGGCATGGGGACCAAAAGCAGGGACTAGGTGCAAGGAGCAGCCATGGGGAACAGGCGTGGGGATTGGGCTTGAGGACCAGCCATGAGGACCAGGCATGGGGACCAGCTATGGAGACTTGGCATAGAGACCAGACATGAGGACTGGGCAGGAGAGCCAAGTGTGGGGACCAGGCTTGAGGACCAGGTGCAAAGACCAGGCATGGGGACCATTTATGGGGACTGGTCATGAGAACCTGCCATGAGGACCAGGCATAGAGGCCAAAAATTGGGACCGGGCATACAGGCCAGCTATGGGAACTGGGCATAAGCACCAAGCCTGGGGATCAGACATGAAGACTAGGCATGGGGGCCAGGTGTGGAGACCAGGCATGGGAAACAGGCATGGGGACCAGGCATGAAGTCCAGGCATAGAAAACAGGTGTGGAGACTTGGCAAGGGGACCAGTCATGGGCACTGGTGAGGAGGTCCAGCTATGAGGACTGGGTATGAGGACCAGGCATGGGGACAAGGTGTAGGGGCCAGGCATAGGGACTGGCCATGAGGACCAGCTATGGAGACTTGGCATAGGGACCAGCTCTGGGGACTGAGCATGAAGACTGAGCTTGAGGACCAGGAATGGGGACCAAACATAGGGACCAGATGTGAGGACCAGGCACGGGCATTGGGCATGAGGGCTGATGCTGAGGACTGGCCATGGGGACACGGTGTGGGGACAGACACAGGTGACAGGGGCAAGTTGTCACTGTCCCTGGGGTGAAGCAGAGGAGCTTCCAGGCCAGGCAGGCCCCAGGATGGCTGCAGCAATCCCAATGTCCCGCCAGGGCTGCAGGCAGCTCAGAGCGAAGGGCTGCGTGGTGCCACTGCTGCTGGAGCTACTGCCGTCCCTGCTCCTCCCAGGAGTGGGGACAGTGGCTGTCAGAACAGTGGCCAGCAGGGAGGATTGCGCGGGCCCTTGCTCTCCCTCTGCCCCTTCTCTTCTGTGCGCTTTGAGGTTCTTCTGAAAGTGCCTTCCTGCCACCTGCAAGCACTGGCGGCTCTGCTTCCTCCCACAGCTTCCCCTTTCAGCTGCTCTCCCCGGGGAACCAAGTCCAGTGCGTCACCATGTTGTGACATTCCCAGGGGGACAGAATGGCAGGCACGTGGGGATGCGCGGGCACTGCCACTGCTCTGGACCATATAAGGGTGCAAGGGGAGCACCCACCTTCCAGTCGTGCTGCCTTAGGGACACTAGGACATCACTGGGGTGGAGGGCGACACACGGGGATAGGCTGCCACTGGCTGGGGAGTGCAAACAGGCAACTCCAGCACTGGTGCTCAGCTGGGCATGAGTCAGTGCTTGTGAAAATCAGCTCATTTTGGGGGGAAAAAGCTCAGTGGAAGCCAGGTTCCCTGCTCTGGTCACCCTCAGTGTCTTCAACCTCCACCACAGGGGACAAGAGTGGCCCTGGGGGCCCTCGGGTACCCCATGCAGATGCATAGGGCAGCACAGAGATGAGATGGGCAGGCACCAGGAGCAAGAAGGCACCTCCAGGCTCTGCCGCTTGTCCCAAATCCCATAGGGTTCCCCCTTAACTCAACACCAACAGCAAGACAAGCACCCAGAACCTGCTCACCCCAAAGACCTCTGCACAGCCCCCACCCTGCCACCGTCACCCCATGTCCCCCCGCGGGGTCATGCTGGTTGAGAGCCCATCCCGGCCACTTTTCGGAGCTGGGGGGCCCGTTGGCCCAGCTGCCCTGCCCGCCCGTGGCCGGGATTTGGATTTAGGCGCGCGGGCCATGCGCAGGGCCGGCCCCACTAACCGCCTTAAGGTGTTGGCTCGCGCGGGCGGGGGGACGGCCAGCAGGCTTATTTGACAAATGATTATAATTGCCTTTTAGGAGCAGATAGCAAATTGATTTACTTCCTTGGCCGAGGCCCGTAATCGCTTCATCACTTTAAAATATTAATGCTATACTTCTTTGCTAGTTTCCCAATTACCCTAATTGAAGGCAAATTGGTTAAGAAGGTGCAATGCAGAGTATCAGGGGGTTTAGTTCACTCAAATGACAGTTTTAAACCTCCCTAATCCTATTAGGAGGCAAAGCTGCTAACGCTTAGAGACGCTGTGTCAGCTTACGGGGCGCGGGGGCCGGAGGCGGGGGTCGGGGCTGGGGGCGCCCGGGGGCTGCCGGCCTCACGTGACCAGCTCGCCCGGGGATTTATCACTTTTTTAGTTCATTAAGAGGCCTTGGGCAGGCGGGGAGGCGGCAGGAGTGACCCAAAAGGGTGTTGGGCAGGTGGCAGCGTGGGGACAGTGCTGGGGGGGACGCACAGGATGATTAGCTTGGAGACCTGGTGGAGGGTCCTGACCCGAATCCTGCCTCCGGCGCTGCCAGAATGCAGCTGCTCTGCACTGGAAGCCCCCGCACCGCCCCACTGGGAGCACTGAGAGCACTGGCACCACCACCATCGCGGGTCCCCTGCAAAATGCTCCTTTTGGGCCACCTCATCCCCCCCTGCCAGCATCATCAGTCTGGGCAACCTGCACATGAGCACCAGGGATGCACCAGGAACGTGTTGGGGAAATGGGGCTCTGGTGGCGCCAAGCCAGGACCCAGAGGGGATACAGCCCCATTACGATGAACAGCGCCAGATGAATGTCCCCAAATGGGAGATTTTTCATGGCTGGTGGCAAGACTGGACAGAGGGAAGCTGGGATGGCTGCGACAGCAGGGATGAGAAGGGTGACAGGAGTGGTCAGATCGAGGAGGCTCCTGGGAGCTGGTGACTCAAAGCTAAGGCCTGTCATTCTTGTGGCATTGACGAGCTCGGCGCACAGCCCAGAAAACCGTGCAGATTCCCAACTGCTGCTCCAGGGATCTCCCAGGCAGGGTCCGCAGGGAAGAATAGGAACTGCCCAGACTTTGGCCCCCCCCGCCCTTCCCTGCTCCTCCTGGGCTTTGCAGGCTAAGAATACATCACCAGCCCTGCAAATCCATGTGCCAGGTAGGAAGAGATTACGGACATGGAGCACAGACGTGCCAAGAGCAAGTGTCTCGGCTGGAGACCAAAATGGTTCCTATTTGCCATCACTCTGTCCCTCGCCAGCTCCATCACTGGCTGTGGGATAGTCGTGTTCATACTGCTGCCTACCAGAAGAAATGTCCTGCCCGGTGGCTTGGGACCTGTGACATTTGGGCACCCCGACCCCGCGCACCCAGCAAAGCCCTAAGGAGTGAGGTCCTGACGGGCCTTTCCGGAGCAGATGGCCCTGGCGTGCGGAGGCCAGAGGCCCCAATGCTGGGGCCGCTCACTGCATCCTTTCTTTCATGCAAACGCAGCGTGACTCCCCCAGCCCTGTCCCTGTCCCCGCCTGGGAGGTGCTGCTCAAGGCCAGCCCCAGTGGTGCATTTTGCAAGGGTTCAGCTAGCTTAGTCCTTGGGGACAGGCGCTTCAGGCAGATTAGACCTCACTAAAATAAGCAGGTATTAGTGATCTCAGCAGCCTCCAGCCTTCCGGGGCTGGGTGGCTACAAGGCAGCATTTAAGCCCCCAGCAAATACACAGAAAAGGGGAGATATCACCTGCCAAGTAGCCCTGGGATGCCCAGGATAACCCTTCACCCTCCAAAGAGCTTCTGTTGCTGCCCGGATTTGGGGTACTGACCAGCAAGGAACTCCAGGATTAGTGGTTATTGATGGGAATCATCCCAATGTGGCTCCTGAGAGATGCCCTGTCAGAGCAATAGATATTGCAGAAATAATGCTCGGCTCCCAACAAATCCGGTTTTATTGAGGCTCATGTCGAGAGCGGCCCCCTAGGGTCCTGCTCTCTGCGCCAGGGGGGCAGCGGCTGAGATGCTGGTCCTGGGGTGCCTGGGTGAGTGCAGAGCTGCGGCAGGGGCCGTGGGTAATGCTTGGTGACCGGTGTGATGTGATGGGTGGCTGTTCTTGTGGCCAAACCTAGACCCCCTTAGCAGGACCTAGTGCCCCGTGCCCACCATTGGCATGTCCAGACATCTGCAATACTTATGTCACATCTGTTGCCCAGGGGGTTAGCAAGGGATCTAGGGGGAATTTAGGAGCCTCAGAAGCTTTGTGGAGCACCCATGGGTGGATCTGGTCTGGAGCGGACAGCTACATCATGGAGCATTTCTCCTTCACCTCTTCCACTGCGTCCTGCGCCCGGCCCCTTAGCGCCTGCACATCCACCTCGCGCAGCTTGGCCAGGAAGGCGAGCGGCCCCTCTTCCTCCTCCTCCTCACTTTGCACCATGGTGGCCAGCTCCTCCGGCAGCTCCACCGAGCCGCATGCCACATGCACCTGGGCATCGTCCCGCTCGTCCTGCAACGGGAGACGACATCAGCGCCGACCAGCCAAACCCTGGTGCCCCTGGGGACGTGGGATGCTTGGGAAGGGGGGCGATGCCAGCGCTGTCCGGTGCTGCCTTGGGACCGCGGGCAGCCGCCAGGACAGATGGAGACAGCAGCCGTTTGCTGCCCTCTTCAGGATCAGCCTTGCATTCCGAGACACCAAGGGGACACCTGGCAGCCTCCTGCGCGGGGGCTGTTCTGCAGGGCCGAGATCCTGGCATGTGGATGCAGGGGCTGCATCCTGCTGAGGACACCCCGGCCCGGCCTTACCTGGGCCAGGTGATACTTGTCCCGCAGGTGCATGCGCACAGTGGCCCGCTCTGCTTTCCGGTGTGCAAAGGCCTTGTCCCGCTCTATCCTGCGGTGGAAAATTTGGCACTGTCATTGCAGCTGCGGTTGAGTCCCTGGCACTCAGTGGTCCTCGCTGGGCGTTGATGTCTCACGTGTGCAGACAGAGGGGACAATGTTCTGGCAAAGGGGTCTCCTCTCGCCCTGCTCATCTGCCTGAGCTGCTGGGGGTGTGTGTGGGTGCCCGAAGCCCTTCCATCCCCATGCAGATGCTCGAGGCGGATGCTTTCCAGAGGGACTTCCTCCTTCCCTAGGCCAGCAGGTCCCTGACATGCAGCAGGTCAGCAGGACGTGGGGAAGTGGCACCGGAGCTGCTCCAGGGCAGTGACATGCAGGCTGCCACCCGCAGCAGAGTCGTGTTGCTGGCCCTGTCCTGTGCAAGCACTCACGGCCACAGGGCAATGTGGGACCTGAATGCTGGAAAAGAGATCTAGCACCCCCCTGCATGCCCACGTCATTCTTGCCCCTCGCCCCTTCCCATCCCTGGGACTTGCTGCCACACTCCCCACACCAGGGATCATGAGGAGAGACAGGGGAAAGCCAGACTGAGTCCTTCCCGGCAAAGAGCAGACCCCACTGACACCATCACCCCTACCCTGAGGACACCGGTGCCCCACAGATCCTTACTTCTCTTCGAGCAGCTGCCGCTGGTACTCCTCGAACTCCTCACGGGCCATGCCGTTGGGCAACGCCGCTGCCTTCCCATCCTTGGGGGACTCCTTGGGCTCCTCCTGCGCCCCCTTGAAGCTCTTCAGAGCTGTGCTGAAGAAGGCGGCCATGGGGATGTCCGCCCCGTGTCCCCGCAGTGCCAGGCGGTCCCTACCCAGGACCCACTGACTGCAAGGTCAGTGGGAGCGGCTGCCCCAGGGGCTCATGCGGATCAGCGATGGATTAAAGCATTAGGAGGGGACGCCATGGACACCGGTGGGGAAGAGCTTCTCGCTCTGCTCTCTGCACCCAAGGGTGCTGCCAGCCTTGGGGGACAGGTTTTGCATGGCCCTGGGCACCCAGGGCAGCTTGGCAGTGGCAACTTCATGCACCCAGCACCCTGCAGCACCCGCTGCCTTATGGGGACAGCGGGGTCAAGGGATGGAGCCCATGGGTGCAAAGGGAGCCCTCAAAGAGAGGTGAGTCTTGGGATACATCCACGCTCAGGCTGGATGGCACCGGGGCTTGCAGGGAGTCCACAGAGCCCAAGGGCTTCCTGGGGCCAATGGAGAAGTGATGACAAGGGGTGGGGGCCAGGCCAACCGCCCCCTCCAGCCATCAGGGACTCTCCTTAGCAAGGGACAGGTACACAGTCCTAGCTGGAGCCACCAGTGCTGCTCCTCTGTCTGCAGGAGGCAAAATCTCCATTTTCCCTGCGCCCACGGGGCTGGATCCAGCCACAGGAGCCACGGGTTGGGGTCCATGGGTGTCCAAGCTGCCCCTGCTGCTTGGTGGGGTGGAAGGTGCTAGAAGCCAGAGGATGAACTGAGAAAACTCAATCCAGGGTTGAAAGGCCGGAAGGGAGAAAAAAGTGCTGGGTTGACACACATGAATGTACCCCCATGCCCCAGTAATCCCTGCTCCAAAGGGATACGGAGATTGCTCATGAGGTGGCCCGGGGCTCCTGCGGCTGGGAGGACGAACCTTGCCCCGTAATCTATATGCGAGCAATTTCCCATACAAAGTCTGATTAAAAGAATAATCCCCAGCCGCGCATGGAGCTGTGGTCTAGGGATGAGAGATGCTGCGAGGCTGAGGATTTGAGGGGCTGAAGCTTCAGGGTCCCCCTCAGCCCCAGCAAACCTTCCTCCTTGTCCTTGCTGGTTCGGATGCTTGGTTCAGAGCTGGACAGCCGAACAGTGAGGGATAGACCTAATTTTTGCCCTGAGGTTTAAAGATAAAGTCGAACTAATTTCTTTGGTTTAATCAAAAAAAGCCAAATCCGTGTGGTTTAGCTGGCTGTGCTTGGTGACTCTGCGGCGGGTGGGGAACTCCGGCCGTCTTGGCATTAGGCTGGGTTGCGAGGGGGTTTAAATCTGCAGGAGGGCTGGGGGGTCCTGGCCCTAGCACCAGGGAGGGGAGCTCCAAAACAGCGGTGACCCCAAGGGACCCTTGTGCACATGCCAGCCACTGTGTCACCTGCCCCAGCATCACGCACGGAAGACATCTGGGGACACCCAGAGCTTTGGAAGGTCCATCAATACCCCAGCCCTCGATACTCCAGCTCTGAGCGCTACTTGCATACATGGAAAGCACAACAGGACCCTGGGAGATGGGAGCGCTTGGCTTAGGGCCAGACAACGGGGAGAAGCTGCTTGGTGGCAGGACTGTCCCTACAAAAGCAGCCAGGTGACACACAGATGGTTCTGCAGGGTGGCTCATGTCATGGCTCATGACAGTCATGTGATGCTGGGGGATGACACAGACAGAGATGGGCAGAAAAAGGGTGGCCCCAGACAGCCCGGCGTGGTTATGGGGGGTGCAGAGCTGGGCTGGCTGCATCCAACCCTGCTTCGCACATGGCAGCTCCTTTGCTCCACTCCCAGCAGCTGCCCCAAGCTTCTGTCCCATCTTTATTGGGAGACACCTGTGTCCTGGGCCACCATGCTGCCCAGCTGTGCCATGCTCTCCTTGCTGTGCTGTTTCCAACCCTGCTATGTCCAGTGAGTTACTGGCCAAGAGCCCTGTACACACTGGGAAGGTTAAACAGCCCCTAAGTGCTTCAGCTCCTTCTGCAGCTTCTCCGTGAGTTTCTTGAAGGACGGCCGCTTCCCTGGCTCCAGCTCCCAGCAGCTCCTCATCAATGCATAGATGGTGGCCGGACAGTCCTCAGGGGCATCCATGCGGTATCCCTGCTCCAGCATCTCCGTCACTTCCTTCAGGCTCTGAGAGGAAGGAGAAGGGAGATGGGACCCTTTCTGCTCCCCTTCCTTATCCTGCCCAGAGGCTCTCTCTGGCCTCTGGGGAAGCTGGAATCTCTCTGTCCTGTCTCATCCCTCCTGCTAGTCCTGCAGCCAAACCACCATGGTGTCACCTGCACCCCATGACCACCATCTCGTGAGAACAGGGGCAGCCCAAGGCTTCACCAAACTCACCAACTTGGGATAGGGTGCCCGGCCAAAGGAGAACACTTCCCACAGGAGAATCCCATAGCTCCAGACATCTGATTTAGAGGAGAATTTCTGCAGCGACATGAGGAAACGGAGTCTGAAGCCAACCAAAAACAGGCTAAGTTGGATCCGCCATCCCTCCCCAGGCAAAAGATGGGAAAAATAGTGACTTCCTCATTCAAACCTCTCCCCTTTGCCTCTCTCCCTGCTGCAGTGGCCTAGGCCTTTTCCTGTTCCCTCCCTAGCATCTGAACTCAAACCTGCATCCTTCAGGACATTCCATCCTGCAGCATCTCACAGGAGCTGCTCTCATTCTCTCTCCCTCATACTGTGCAAGAGGAAGAATGTGTGTTGGGTGGGAAGACAAACCCCAAACCTTGGGAGATGTGGGGCTGGCTATGAAATAAGCCACCATGGAGCAACCCATGTATACATGGTGTGGATGGTGAAAGGTTGAGGGGTGGAGGTTAATGGGTGTGGGCAGAGCGGCCCAAGGGGACAAGCTGCTTTATGAGGGTATCCTGGGCACTCAGCCCTTTGCTCTGTCACTCACATTGTGTTTCAGGGCCTCCGGAGCCGACCACTTCACGGGCAGCAAGGTGGTGTCCGTACCCTTGGGATTGACTCGCGCCAAACCAAAGTCGCTCACTTTGGCCACATTCTCCTCGGAGATGAGGATGTTGCGGGCAGCAAGATCTCTATGCACCAGCTTCTTGGATTCCAGGTAGTCCATGCCCTGGGCAACGTCCCTGCAGCAGCCAAGGCAAAACAAGCTCAGCATGTGTCCTCTCAGGCCTGCCCAGTGGGGTGGCATGGAGAGCACTCATCCCTGTTGCTGCCCTGGTGCAGGGAGGGGGAGCCTGACTCACAGAGCAAACTGGAGGAGCTGTCTGGTCTGGATGACTGCCCGGCCACGAGTGCGTAGGAAGTTCACCAGGTTCCCCTGACAGAGAAGGAGAAACACATGAGATAAAGGGGAACGGGACAATCTGGAGATTTCACCTCCCAACAGACTTTCCCTGTCCCAGCCCCCTCCATGAGGGAGGGGCTTTGCAACAGGCACTGTTCCCTAAGGGTCAGGCTGGAGCCAGGGCCTGGCAAGTTTCCACTGAGCCCCAAACCAGGGATTTTGTCCCCAGATCCAAGCCACAACACATGCTGTCTGCTAGTGGCAAAGAAGAGGTGCCGTCAGCCCGTGTCAGGGCCAGGGGCTCTCACCTTGCTCATGAACTCCATGACAATATAGAGGCCGTTGTGCAGGATTACGCCAAGCAAACGCACCAGATTCTTGTGCCGGACCTTTCTGAAATGAGGGGACCAATGTCAAGGGGGAGCCTGGAGGATGGAGCTGAACTGATGCCACAGACAGTAGTACAGAGGTGCCTGGGACAAGCCTTCAGTGTCATGGGGATGATGAGGGGCATATGTCACATGTCTGTCTTTTACTCCTGCTGTGGGACTTTGCCACTCAAAGATAACCTGGCCACAGCTCTACCCTTCCTGTGGTCTGTGGCACAAGCCCAGAGCCATGCCCTGGTGTGGGCACTGGGGTCTCCCCAGACCCTCTGCTCATCCCTGGGGTCCAGGACAGCAGGGACAGGCTGTATATTACCCCTGCCCTCCTCCCTCTTCTCCCCGCCCCCGCCTCCCGCCACATGGGGCACTCACGTCATAGCAGCAGTTTCAGTAAGGAAAGCCTGGGCAGTCACGTCACACTTGATGTTCTTCACAGCCACCTTCTGCCCCATGTATTCGCCCTGCAGGACATCTGAGAAGGGGACACGACGGGTGTGAGGCGCAGTGCTGTACTTACTGGATGGGGAGAGCCCATGGGCCAAGCTGGCTGCTCCCAGATGAGACTGGCCAGGAAGGGCATCAGTGGATATTTCTTGGGATGCTCATGCCTGCACAAGTGGGGCCATTGGCATGTTAGGGTGAGACACACATTCTTTACGGCATTAACTGTACTGAGGCAGGATGTCCTCCCTGTGAGGCCAAGTGGGAATGTATCTCCAGGACAGGGACAGGTGCTGAGTGGGGACAGTGGAAAGGGTTTCCTGCATGCCATCTCCTGTTTTCACTGTTGGCTTTGTCTCTTGCCACGGGTCAGATAGCATGACATCTCAGGAGCATCTGTGGGAAGCAAGAATGTGGGGATGCACTGGGGACATTCCTAGAGCAGCCAAGGGGAAGGGACACAGAGATAGGGCAGGTGTTCTGGCTGCCCTGTCTGTATTGGTACTGTCCCTCCCCTGCCATTCTGGGTGCAGCCCTCACTCACACTCCTTGGCCACATGTCCACCCCTTGGTGGTTGGACAGAACATCCAGCTCTGTCTCTTCACCTACCTCCAAACTCGCCTTGCCCAATACGGTCTCCCAGCGAGAGGTGCTGTAGGTTCAGTAACCAGCCAGCTGGACACAGGGACAAAGACAAATTAGCAGGGCCACATAGAGTTTGGACATGCCACGTCCTCCCTCCAAACACAGACCTGGGCCCTTGTCCATCATCCCCTACCTTTAGCCAGCTCCTCCTCGGCTGACTTCATGCCGGATTTTGGTTTGGGTTTCATCAGCTTGGTACAGATAGGTCCTTGCTCCTTCATGTAGTGCTGTAGAAGGATGAACACAGAGATAGAGATGCTGCTGCTCTGTGGTAGGAGTGTCCTACACCAGAGAATATGGCTCTGTGAGGAACCAGGCTTCGCTCCATCCCCCAGGGCCCTGGCTACCTTGAGGTTCAGAGCTGTCCTGGAATCAACTCTCCTAGTGCAGTATAAGCTGATGCTCCCCCCACCAAGGCCCAAACACCCACAGGATGTGCAGAGCAGACACTGCTTCCTTCTGCTTTGCTGAAGTTTGAGAGACAAACTGTTATTCACAGCTTGTGGCTTGGTCTAGCTTCCTGGGCAAGGCTTTGCTCCATATGCCACAATGGAAACACTGTAATGAACAGGAGGGCGTAAGGGACACTGCTCAAGAGTTGGGGGTAGCTGTTATCCCAGGGCACACAGCTTCCCTGTCCTCCGAACACGTTAAAACCCACAGGAGCATCATGTGCTAGAGCCTGGCTCAAAATGAGAACAGTCTGCAAAGGTGCTTGTCAGAAGTAAGTTCAAAGAAGCGGGGCTGAGGATGAAGCATTCTCAGAGAGGTGGTTTCCAGAAGCAGAGAAGCAGAATGGAAACAGAAATACTGCTCAACTGAGCAATATGGCTGCAACAGTTAAAGAGCAGGACTCTCTGTTAGGGAACAAATCTTGCAAAGCCCGGGGACCTGTCTGCAGTCAGAGTGGCTCCTGGTGTCATTACACAAGTGGCAGTATTGGTACAAGGAAGGGGATTGGAGTGGTCTGGACTTTGCTGGGTAGGAAACCATCCTGGTCCTCTGGCTTGGGATGCCCCATCACGGTGTGCTGGGCTGATCTACACTGACCACCAGTGTTCCCAGCCCTGGCTTGTCCAGAGCACTCAGTCCCAGTGGGTTTCTGTGCCCAGGGAAGGGCTCTGACCTCAATCATGTCGATGAGGTTACAGAAGCGCTGCTCGTTGTCGATGCTCAGCGTGTTCTCCTCGTATATCACGCGGTAGTGGATGACCTCTTTGGCAAAGCTCACGCACAGCACATAGTCTCCAGGGTGCCGGATGGACTCACGCACCAGGAACAGCCCGTCCTCAGGCGGCTGCAGCTCCTGCACTGCCTGCACCCCTGAGATCTTCCCATGGAACCAGCTGGGGAGACAAGACCATGGAATCTGCTGATGAGCTTCCCCACAACTCTGGCAGCAAGACAGAGAGCAGAACCCTGGCTACCCCCCCGCCATGGCTACACAGACCCAGCCCCATATAAAAACCCTCCCCATCAGGCCCACCCAAGCAGAATAGCCACAACCAGGGGCCTTCAGAGCCTGAGAGTGGCCTCAGTTAGTTCCTCTGCCACCAGGGCATGGTCACAGTCTGCTCTGCCTCCCCACTGCCCCACTGTTCTGGGGTAGAGCCACCAGTCTGGCACCTGCCACTCACCACATCACGGGGGCTCTGCCACTCTCCAGCACCCAAGGGAACCCCAGGGGACCCCCATGGGATCCCCAGGATACTGGGCTGTACTCACGGCATGAGGCTGAGCTTTGAGTTCGCCCGGATGGCCCCACGCTCGCGCAGTGCGCTGGCCGCCAGCAGCCCTTCCTCCCCGGTGTCATTGTGCTTCGCACGGTACCACCCTTTGCCCTGGCAAGGCAAGAATCACAGAATCACACAATTTTTATGGCTGGAAAAGACCTCAGAGAAGGGGAACAGGGCTCAGTGCTGCAGCTGGATGGTGGGAGGGAAGGAAAGCAGTGACCTGCACACGGCCCCTGGCTCCTGCTGTTTGTGGGGAGCCAGCTCTGGCAGCGTGGCCTGAGACCCGACATCACTGAGGACACCTCCCCTGCCTGCACAGCCTGCCAGCCCCCATCCCATGGCACCGTGTCCCTGTGTCCTCTTTGGTTCACCTCCACAGCTTCGATGATGGTGACCACGTCTCCCTTGTGGAAGGCCAGCTCTTGGGCTTTGGGCTTGGTGTGGTCGTGCTTGGTGACACACTGTGTCCCTGGTGCCCAGTGTTTCTGCAATGGAGAAGACAATATGCAAAAGGATAGTGAGCTGGTGTGTCCCTTCTGCCTCCCGCAGCCATTAGGGCCAGCCTCAAGGACCATTTGAGCTGGCACATCGGCTCCTTGTGCAGGCTGGGGACAGCAGGGACAGGGGGAGCTGGTCCTACAAGAGCAAGGAGACTAGACACAAAGCCCAGGCAGAGCAGAGCAGGGAGCAGGGGGAGGATCAGGCCAGCTCAAAGGGGATTTGATCCCTAGATCTGGGGTGGCTCCCTTGTGCCACTGCCAGCCTGTGCTCATACCCCTAAGTGGGGTGTACAGAACTGTGCCTACAGGCACCCACGCTGGGGAACTGTCCCCTGCACTAGGGCAGCTCCACTCACCCCGGACATGCTGGCTGGACTGCCAGTGCATTAGCAATTCCTTGTCCTCTCCCAGTGCAGCCGTCACCTGGGGAAAAGAAATGAGACCCTGGTGAGTTCACGGTTGTGCATTGGCTCTGGAAGCCCGCGGCCCCTTCCTGGTTCCAACTCAAAGCGTTAGGAAAACCTGCCACAGCCCCAGAGTTGGGTAGGAAACAGATGTTTCACTACCCACCGTTGCTGCTGTCACTACGTGAGGCCATGACAGCCATTGCAGGGCATGGGGTGGGGATGTGGTTTTACCAGGAACTTGCCTCCTTGCGTCCTGTTTCAGCAGCTCCCTGTCATCAGAGTCACAAGAGCTGGGGCTGGGGGATGTGCTGGCTGTGGGGGCTCCACTGATGTGGGATGCAACAAGTGGCCGTCCCAGGATCAGGGTGGTTGATGAGTCAAGCCAGGACAAGGAAAGATGGTCACTTCCTTTGTCTGTGAGACAGCCTTGCAAGCCCCCCATGCATCACTCTGGGAACCTCTCCTGCACATTTGTCACTTCAGGTGACAGGGACCCCCCCGAGGGATCCCCAGTCCCCTGCTCATGTGCAGGAAAAGTCCCAGGCAGACAGACAGTGTCCCAAAGGTTGTACTGGCAGTTTTGCTGGTTTAAATTTCTCTCCATCACTGCAAAGCAGGTGCTTTCTTTTCATTTCTAAAGGAAGATACAGATTTCTCACACATTCCCATGAATCACATACTTCAGGCTTTATAAAAGCCACCATCCGATGAGACCCACATCCCATGTAGGTGAGGCTGAGCTGTGCCCACCTTGCTCCTTCTTCCCCCAGCCCCAGAAAACAGGAAGTTATCCCAGGAGCTCAGTGCTTCTTTCTGCTTTTGAGAGTTCAAAAAGACCAGATCAGCTTCCGAAGAACAGGAAGGAGCGAGGAGAGGAGATGCAATTATATTTGTGCACAGATCTTCTAGGTGCTCAGCTAACACAAGAGCCTGGCAACACGTGGCTGGGACCCAATGCTACCTGCACCACTCTCTGGGAAATCCAGCTGGGAAAATCTACTGTTGCTTGGAAACTCAAACAAGGACGATGTGTCCCCTGCTTTCTTGAGCTTTACCCCTTTGGATCCATTTTTCTTCCTCTCCATGGTGCTGTCAGAGGTGTGAGCCCACCCCTGACCTTGAGGTCAGGCCTTCCTGCACTGGTCTCACTTGCAGGAGGAGCCGGCTCCACTTCTCCTGCACTGACGCTCCTAGAATCTGCCCAGGCAGGAGTAGGAGGCAGCACCCAGATACTGAGAGAAGTGTCGGGGCTAACTCAGTGACCAGGAGCAGGGATGACGGCCTTTGCTCCTTTCCTCTTTCAGAGGGTGAGTCACAGTCATTCCTCTGCATCGTAAGTGGCAAAATGCAGCCCACTGCGAGGATGGGAGGACTTCCCAATGCCAACTTCACCCGCCCTCAGCCAGAATCCAGAGCAAACTGAAGATCCACCAAAAAAAGGTCAATCAGTGCCATTTGAAGGCTGCTATAAGTAGCCATCAGGTTATTTTTGCATTCCAGAGCCATCTTCAGCTAGTACAGACATTGTTCTGTTCTGCAGCCCGTGCCAGGTGTATTCTCAGGTGCTTTGGGGCAGAGGCACAATGAGAGCAGCCTCCTGCACATTCCTCACAGACACAACTGAGGTCTGGGTTTCTGGTGGGAAACAACAGCTCTTTGCTCCGTGCTGCGGATGGGCCCACATGGTTTGAGCCACTGCAGGGGCAAAAGGGGCTACACCACCA
The DNA here is from genome assembly GCF_000705375.1 of Tinamus guttatus. Next base: position 14,857 of record NW_010586571.1, on the reverse strand, counting down.
GATACCCACCCTGAACGGGTGGGTCGCGGGGTGAACTTGGGGACCCTTTGGTACATCAGTGCAGCCACCAGCTACCATGCAGGTGAATCATACTCTTTCTGACGCCACGTACACACCTTGTTGTAAAACAAATATACTTGGGAGACGTTTGGTCTGTGTACTTCCCACCACTGAACGTATGTTCCCACAAGTAAGGTGCATGGGCAGAAAGCCTAGGAGACATTAGTCTACTACCACCTCCCTTTTCTGAAGCTAATCCACAATCTTTTAACCAGCTACTTGGTTATATTTACAATGAAGTACAGAAATACTACAAGTTTCAATTCCGAACCTCCCTGACCACAAACTGAAGAGTTTAGGCTTGCTTCTAGTGCAGAGTGACTCCAGCTGAACAGCTGCCATGACCCAATCACGCAGCGGCAGAAGACAGGGGCACATGCCTGCAGCCTGCACTTCTGCGCTGAAGCTTGAGCTGGGTATATTGCGCACGCACCTTTGAGGTACAGGCTGGAGAAGTGTTCCCATTTTACAGACATCTCATTGCTCTAAGAGGTCACTTAGACAAAGGCTGTGTAGCTCATTTGTTGAGCAGAACACACCTGGTTGTTTACCCCACCAACCACAACACTAACTACATTCACCTCTCTCTGCCAGCAAAGCAGAAATGAACGTCACCTACTCTCAACAACTCTAACAGACTTTTGCACTTACCTCCCAGAAACGTCCATGCAAGTGGCAGTGAGGTCTCAGGGGTGCTCACAGTTGACTCAAATCCCTGAATTCCTGGAGAATAAATCCCTTTTCATATGGAGCAGCAATGCTTCATTTTCAAGGACATGCTCCCCGAGAGAGCGACTGCGTTATTTCCTGATTTCTCTTATGGGTAGTGCTGCAGATGCAGAGCGTCCCAGAGGTCCTAGTGCCTGCTGCCTGTAGTCAAACATTAATCAGAGATGACTCATTATTTCACAATGCTTATCCCAAAATGACTTTCTACCCTTCGACAGCACAAGAACACACCCTTGCTAGAAGAGGCATTGACAGATCTCACATCCTACAGTATTGTGTTATACTCACAGAAAATTAATGATCAACTATGCAAATTGGAGATTGGCTGCTATAGCTTGACATAAGCAGAGCTTCTACAGAGCAGGAGGTGACCGTGAGTGGCAGCCACTCTCCAGGGAGACACAGGCTCAGGAAAGGACATAGTGGGACCACAGTTCCCAGTGTTTAATTCTGTCTCAGCAGCAACTTGTGTGAGATTTCAGGGAGCTGGATCCGGAGGCAGAAATGTGTCTTGCCTATGGGGTGAAAACCACTCACGGACACATCCCAGGCTGAAACAGGCAATTGCAAAGCCCAGGGACTTATCTACATCCTCCAGCATCTGCAACTAGAGGAGAGTTGCCTCTGTAACTCTTCATACCAGCCAGAAAAGTGCAGACAAGTTTTGCGAACACAAAGTAGGCAAACACAGTTCATTTGTCTTTTTTTTTTTTAAAAAATGGTGATCAATCCTTTAAAAATACTGGCTATTCATGCGAAAACACAGTTTTGGAATAAACGTATGTTTAATGAATGAACCCAAAGCATTTCAATTCCTCATATCTTCCTGTAGGGTTCCTCAAAACTGTCTTTCTTCTTTACACTACAACCCTACTCAAAGGGTTATACAGTTGAATGAGAGTTCCTAAGTACCTCTAAAACATCCAAAAGCAAGAGCCAAAACAGACAGATTTTGCAGCGTTTCCAAATTCCTAGGTAAGCATGCAAGAATATGCTGGACTGACCATTCCAAGAAGGATTCCCCTCCTTCTCCCAGCCAAAAGCAATGCAGACAGCAGAGATATTTTCATTAAACAGAGCATTTGCACAAGGCTATGCCCCAGGGAGAAAGCAGGTTTGGTTGGGAAGCCCTTGTCCCTGTGCTCAGGGGCCAGGTGGAAAGTCAGCAGCTACAGCCACCAGCCTCAGCTGAGTGCTCTGGGTTTTGGCAGCTATTTTATCTCGCAGCACCAGGCCTTCCCTGCAGTGTCTATGCTCGTGTGTCATGACCCGAGGGGTGACGCACAGCTCCTACCATAGGCATACCCAGGCGTGCTCCATATCTGGGTTCTTGGTTATTACAGGCATCCATGTGAACTATACTGCCATGTCAGTTAAACTCCTATTTTTAGCACTAGTGGCTTTTGTTTCAGTTTGGTGGTATTTTTAGCCGCATTTAATGTTTCTACTTCCTAATTTCTAATAAGAGACGATCTTTGGATGAGATGCACTGTTGCATCCTCTTCTCTGCTCTAACAAAGGTAAAAGACGCAAACTGTACATGAACCAATCCACACCCTGTCCAATCTTTCTGATTTATCAGCAACAGATGAGATTAATGATACCACAAAGATAGATCAGAATTGAGGCTTCTGTCTGTATGAGATTATGGAATCTCTTCTGTGTAAATGTACAAGACAGATGATGGCAGCAGCTCCAGCAGAGCCAGTTCCCTTAGTGACATTTAGGTCAGTAAAATGGCACAGTACTAGTTAAACAAGGTGTCTGTTTAGACAACTAGAGAAGCACTTACATGAATCCCTCTTCAAATACCAATTTTTGTTCCATTTATAATTCTTTAAGTCAGAATGTTTAAACAGAACCTGCTTTACACCCCAAAACATATAAAACTTTCAAAGAAAAAAAATTGATTATGAACTAACAACCTAGAAATATATATTTTTTCAGTAAATCCTAAAAAAAACAGTGGTTGAGAGTACTTCAAAAAGCCTGAAAGAAGAAGAAAAGACATTTTAAAAGTGTAGTTTCAATGAAGAACATAAGAATGAAGAATCTTCAGAATCTTATGTTTCTGAAAAAACATAAGAATCCATTAGCTATCTGGCAACATTACAGATAAACACATAGACAAACATCAGAGATTTTTTAAAATAGCATTTACCTCCAAATACCTACTTACTGCAGCAAGAGTTTCTTCTCGAGAGAGTGGGAAGGGAAGGAGACATAACAGAAAGGAAGGAACTGTTGCTATAGGCAACTTCACTCTTAAGGAATGATGCCATTTCTGCAGTGATTATAGAGTACAAGTTAAAATTATCTAGCATGTTATATAAGGGAAAAGGCTATTAAAACTATCAAACATGCTAAAACAAACACTCATAAAAATTGGAACCATGTGAACACTATCTTATCTTGCCAAGCAGCATCTTCCTCTCTTTTGTCCTTCTTCCCATCTCTCTTGACCTCTGCCATTTCAGCTGTCTCTTCTATTGCAGGCATATTCTACAGTATTTTTAGAAAGTGGCATAGGATCCATTCCAAGTGTCTGCATTTTTTTTTTTTGAAAGCCAGCATTTCTAAAACACAATAGGAGAAGGAGGAGATAAAACGACAAGAACCTGAAAAGAATGAATACAGCAGTAGGAAGGGAATGCACAGGTGTCCTCAGTTCTTCCTGCACACACTAGGCAAGCTGGAAAGTAAAGTTATTAAAGTTATTTAGATCACCATCAACTTAACCAATACTCAGTAACTATGATTATTTTGAGTATTATTGATTATAAGAATATGCAACACTCACCCACAACTAAGGTAATCAGATAGCTGGAAAGCCAGAACCAAGGATTTTGTATCCAAGATGAAATCTGCTGCAGTCCTTTTGCCAAGACTGCTGTCTCCCACTGCAACTTTCAGGACTGAGCTCAGTTTCTACTTTTCTTCTGAGAGAAACCATGCAAAAAGCTATTATCAGCAGCATGAAACCTGTTTTGTATCAAACCACAGGCATCTCCAAGCCTTCTAAAGAGCAAAAATATAGCACCTCACTTATCTTAGTGCTCCTTAAATGAGACTGCGATCAATTTCTGATAATTTCTGATAACAGAAGAACAAAGAAAGCTCCATATGGTGTCCTGAATCTGCATTATTCATTTAAAAAATGTAATGACAGCTATGAGCTAGGTAACATGCCATGAACACAACTGTGAAAGCCCCCACCTTTTGTTTGTCATTTTAAATACATACATTTTAACAGAAGATCATAGTTTCTAGTCCCAGCTAATGCTGTGCTGTAGAATGGCTATATTCACAGGAACTGAAGAGACTATAAGCCTAGTAATTGCCTATGGACAGATGTCACACCACTTTCTTTATGATTCAGGAATTTTTATTTTTTTAATTCTCTATACCTATCTTCAGCAGTGCAGTAGGCATTTAAGAATTGTGAGTATAAATACAGTTTCATTCCAAGAATTAGCCAACAACTTCAGGTACACAAAAAAGCACCAAGAAAAATAAGAGTCGAGTTTATCATCTTAGCATGTTATTTTTTCTCCTGTTTTAGTATTCCCATGTGCATGTTTCTATGGGTAGCCTAACACTGTTGCTTTTCCTCCAGTCTCACTTTTGCTATTATATTAAAGAACCACTTAAGGGAAAAATGCATTACCTTTTCTCTTCATTTTCTTCTTCTTTTCCATGATTCTCGTTGTCAGTGAATCAGAGACAAAAGAGCACATTCTTAAAGAGAAACATTTCTGGATTGTCTGCAACTCTTCTGCTGTAGGGCGGATTCTAGCGAGCTTTGTCATGATCCAGTGATTAGAGTCTGGTTGTGAAGTAGGCTGAGAAAAATAAAATGAGATTAAATGATTATTTGGGCCTGGCAGTACCATCACAGATGCCACATACATATGTCATAAGATATACAGGAACACAGTGATGGTAACCAACATGAGCAACAAGGTTTCAGCACACAATAGAGATTTTTCCCATGTTTCATGAAAGACAATTTAGGCTGCCTGAAGAGGAAAGTGATAACTGAATTCTTCAGCTAAATCACTAATTGCTTTTATAATTAGCAGTCTTTAAATAGAAAATAGCAGTCTTTAAAAATAATTTAAAGGCTATGGCTTGATTCACAGCACCACCATCATGCCTATATGGATTGTTCAGATAGCACTGACCAACCTAGTGGCATAGTTTTGTGATCAGTTTAAGCTAGCACAAATTTAATATATTCTGTAACTCCGCTTTCAAAGGTGCAAGGAAGCTTCTGCCAGCCTGAAGTAGTTGACTAGGCAGCGGCACTTCATTCAGCAGTACTTTATGCTAGTTCAAGTTGATGGTGAAACTACAGAAGAAGGAAGTTCATAAAGAACTACAAATAAGACAGTCCAATATCAATGATAACTAATTTAAGAAACAACAAAAGCACTCTTCAAGATGAACAAAATAGTGACTAGTCACCCAGTTTACAGAAGTATTGCTCTCAAAGCTAAGAATACACAGTTGCTGAAAGAGCTTCATCTCTTTAAAAGTTTGTTTCAGGATATGAAGGAGAAACAAAACTCTCCAGGCAGACTGAAAAGAAAAATGAAAGAAATGCTTAAGTGTCTTACAAACTCATGCTGACGAGTTTTGTAGACACAGAGTCAGAGTGGCCCCTACCCCCCTGTTAGAGGATGGATCATGCAAGAGAATAAGGTCCTGAAAGAAAGGTCCTGAAAGAGAACTGTTCTTTGCTGATAGTCAGTTCTGGGACTGTTTGGCTTTAAGTTTCATGTGTGCTGAGGTGCCAAGAGGTGAAAGAGCAGCTGAACACCTTGGGACAGGCTGTGATTAGAAATCAGGGAATGGCTTCGTCCCAAAGCAGCCAAAGGCCACCACTTACCAAGGTGGTTCTAGCACAGAGCCGGGATGTGCTGCATCTGCGGGATCTGCAGATTTTGACATGTCCAGAGGATCTTCTCAATGCCACAAGACCTGTCTTATTTGTCACATAACACTACACAGAGATTGTACTCAGATCCCACTTGGATCTTCAAAATCTGTTTACTGTAGTAAAGGAAATCTTAAAGCATGCATTTCGATGGCATTTTTTTTTCTTTCAGAAATTTCTTTAACCATCTTAAATGCTGTACATGCATCTAGAACACAAGCATGCTCTGCCATGTTCGTAATTCTATAGATTTATCCCACCTTCTGACGACTCCCCGGATATGAGCTGCGTACGCACCTGCTCCTGCACAAGACACATCACAAAGCTCACACTGAAGTTGTTTTTGAACCCTGCGTGGGCCACAGGTGCCTTGGTTTCCTGTCTTCTGAACAGCTTCTTTCTTTTTGTGCTTTTGTCATTCTAAGTGCTCCTGGTAAATCTGCAGTCAAACAAGGCAACACAATCATTTTTCTTTTAATGATAGGACTGTTTTCCCACCAAAACACTGAGTGCCCCCTGAGAAAAAAGGAAGATTTCCTGAAACAGATGAAAAGATACTCACTTCAGAATCACATTCCAACCTACGATATCCAAAAAGCTCAACGTATAAGAGGCAGATGAATCTCTCCTTTACTGCCTTTCATTGCTGTAGGTAGTCACATTTAACTTCTTCCATTTAGGTTCTTTATGCAGTCAATGTAGCCTTGGCTGCAAGGCTGTATGGGCAAAGGAATCCATTTTGTCCAGTTACAAAGTTTAGATCTTAGCGACTATTGAGGACACAATGCAGCTGGTTTAGACAAAGGTACCTACACTGTATGTATATTAATTTTCTTAGATGGATATCACCTTACAAAATACAAAGAATTAAAGTTCCTGTTGCCCAGACTTCTTCAAGGTTCAAGTCTTCTGCAAGGCAATGACTAAAAATAGTTATATAAGTTATAGTAACTAATGTAGAGAGAAGTTCAAAAAGGCGGTTTATAGGATCATCATAAGCTCCCGACTAAAAAAATCTGTGGGAGGTTTAAATGTGATGAATTCTTTCCACCTGATTATACTCTTCTGGTAAGACATTATAGCACTCTGCAGACATTGCTATTTCATTTTACCACAAAGTAAAATACATGACAGCTGTCCCCACAAGTCCAGGGGTGGTACCACTTTAAATGAAGCTGGACATTGTGTGTTACTGAGCAATAGATGTACAAGTTAAGGGAGATACAATCCTGAATGCCAGCTTAGATCTTAAAAAATAAGTAATTACATTTTCTACAATTCAGTCGATTACTGGAAGTTCAACTTAATGAGTTCAAAGAAAAAGGAACTGTGAGCACTCCAGTTATTTCAAGCTCAAAATTCAGCTAGATAGTTCTGCAACTGCATATTCAGGTTAAGAAGTCCAGTTCAAGAGAAGAACTTGAAAGAAAGAGGCAGGGAGTGATAAACATGATGTGAAAATGATTTCCTTAGTTTCTTATTTTCACAGCTTTAGAAAAATGCATTAAAAATAGCCTGTTTAGGAGAAATTAACACTTTGCAAGAAGCAAACTAAAGAAGTTACTCATTTCTGTTAGCAGAAGAAAGGCACTTTTCTAGAAGGAAATTCTAAGCAGAAGGTTCATCTCCTGCTATGGCCGCAGCACATAGTGGTAGCTCTAGAGCTTAAATGTCTCACAATCAAGAATCCACCCATACTGCAAAACCTTTAAGACATACATACAGACATACATACAGAACACACAAATGCTGGCCTCCAATACACTCACTTGGTGAGATCCCTGGCACTATGCTGCTGCTGAGCAGGGCCTGGCTGATAATAGTACTCGCTCTACCAATTACTTCCAGATGCTGACTGCTCACAAAAATAAAAATAAAAATAAAAAAGTAAAAATAAAAATAAAAATAAAAGAATGGGAGCAGGGAGGATGGTTAATTGACTGTCTTGGCAAACAGCAGACAATTCTCAGGTTTCTTGAGGTCTCTCTCTAAAACAGTAGATAACAAGACTGTCTACAAGAAAAATAATGATATTTTGGTGGTACTGGCAGGGAATGACACGGAAGCGGGCTAATAGGGCTTATACTCTAGGAGGATATCAGGTGGAGGAGAAGGGGGAAAAGCAAGGCGCACTGGAAAGCACTGGAAAACAAGTGGGCAGTTTAAAGTCATTCCCATGAGGGGTCTCATTCTGATTCCATATGGCACTCAGTCTGAGTCACCCACAAAATTAGGGTAGGTTGCCAATTTCTGAAGTAAGACACAAGACCTCTTTAAAACACACAAAACTCATTGTTCTTATTGATATTCCTACAGTGGGAAGATTTAATTACTTTGACTCACTAGAAAAACAACTAGATCTGGAACACTTAAATTAGAAAGACCTCTACAATTCAAAGGCAAATTCATTAATAGCAATACTCAGAGATATTTATTATGGATTGAAATACATTGTATTAGACTGTTTAGAATGGAGGATAAAAGAAAAAGCAATTCAAATCAAACTCATAAGCACCTATACAGTAGTTGGTTACCAGATAAAGGACATGTTAGCCATCAAGAAAATCTGTTTTGGCTGCTGAGATCTGCACATCTCCAAGACAGCTCATCCTAGCAATTGCTTTCTGTTACCTACAGAGGGAGCCTAGACTGGCTTACGCATAAAATGGAGAGACTGGAGAAAAATGAAGACCAGTTATAAAACAAGAAAAATCATGGAGTGATAAAACAGCTGTTTTAAATCTCTCTCATAAAGATATTATATGCTTTGCAGTAATTTGATACTTTCCCCCTCCACATATACTCCTTGGGTTAGGCTAAATGCCTAAACTTTATTACTGTTTTACTTTCCTTCTTGCTACAGCTTTACCTTGCTATCTTCATGACAAAAGATAGACATGCAATAAATAAATCTAACGCTAATTGCAGGATGGATTGGAGATATTAATGTGTAAGGTGTATGGATGGCTAAGTCTAGGAAGTCTTCCATATTGCTGAAGCTTTAAAAGTTCACAGTTTAGTTTTAACTCGGGACAGTAAATGTTACCTTTATTAGGACTACCAATCTACAGCTAGTGCAGACAGGTCTCACTTTAACACTGGCACATCAATGGAGATTAAAAAGGTGCTGATGAACCTATTCCTTATTGATGCCAAAGTATACCTATAAAAAGAAAATTCACCACAAAGCTCCCACAAACTCCCTCTATGCTGAAGTGTTCTCAGTATATAGATTAAAATAAGTAAATAAATAAATCAAAACAACTCCCTAGTTAAGCAAACTCCCAACTAGCCTACTAGTTCAAAGGCACAAGTCTGAACAAAAGATTTGTTCTTCTTGGAAAGTATTAGAGATATGTCTATAATAAATCACATGAGATGTAAAGACAATGACTCACTTTATTATCTTTAAAGCACGAGAACAGAATATTCTGAGACAAAAGTCCCTTGGAAACGCTGATATCAGCTGTACTTTACTCTCTGGTAGCTGTCTCAGTGAAGAAGAAACGATGAAGTGATTCTAACATGGTACGGCAGAAACTCTACTACAGAGACTACATGAGATTAGTCTAAATTTCTGCATTACACACATTCATTTTACAGTTGCAGAAAAGGACCATATAAGCAGGGTTGTGAATTCAGCCTTCAGGCTCAAAGTAAAATACAGCGCAAAGTAAAGGAAGAAAAATGCCCACAAAAGAAGTTCTGAGAGACAACAGACAGAAGTAAACACTTAGATGTAGCAAATGTTTCCATTCATAGATCACAGCAGGGAGTGCAACATATAATAGATATGTCAGTTTTGAAATGGGTAGTAAGAAGTTGAAAAGTCTTCATAAATTGATACCATGCCAAGGTAGGCACATCCTACTTGAGTTCACCGAGAGGACAGCATTTTAATCCTACAGGCCACGAGCGGGCTGCAAGGGATCCACCGGAGGCTGAGTGGGCCTTATGGGCATCATGCGGCCTCCGCAACCTATGATTGGGCCAGGCAGACCCTATAGGCCTCGAAAGGTGGACCAGGGATTCTGTGGGCATGGGTTTGGGGGGGCCACCGGGCTCTGGTGCGGCCCTCCAGGGACTCCATGCACACAGAGGTGGGGGCTCCCTACAGGCCTTTGTAAGGCTGCAAGGGACCTCCTGAGTGCACAGGACTGGGGGACCCTACGGGTTTTGTGCAATCCTCTGGGCCTCCATGCACACGGGTCCAAGGGAGCCCTACGGGCCTTGGTGCTGCTCCCCAGGGCCTCTGTGCACACAGGGCTAGGGCCCTTACGGGTCTTCCTGTGACACCCTGGGCCTCCATGTGCCCGAGTCCAGGGGGCCCAGCGGGCATTAGCGTGGACCCCAGGAGCCTCTGTGCGTTTGGAACTTTGTGCAGCTCCCTGTGGCTTTCAGGTGCATGGGATCATGGAGGCCGTACAGGCATTTGTGCAGCCCCCTGGGGCCTCCTGGCTCACGAGCAGGTGGGGACTCTCTGCGTGTGTTCATGTGGCACCTCAAGTCCTCCATGACCTCGAGGCCGGGGGGCTTTACAGTCCTTTGTGCGCCTCCCTGGGGCCTCCATGCGCAGGGACCAGGGGAACAGTATGGGCCTTCATGTGAGTGTCCGTGCGCATTGGGTCGAGGGGGTTTTACTGCCTTTTGTGCGGCCCCCTCAGGGCCTCTGTGCGCATTGGTCAGCAGGAGCCTTCTGGGCCTTCGTGCACCCCCCCCACCCAGGGCCTTTGTGCACATTACATCGGGGGGTCCTATGGGCCTTCATGCGACCCCCTGGGGACTCCAAGTGCCCTGGGCTGGGTGCCACCTATGGTCTTTCTTTTGCCTCCCTGAGGCCTTCATGTACAGGGGGCTGCAGGGGCCCTATAGGCATTTTTGCAGCCCCTCCAGGGCCTCCATGCACACAGGGCCAGGACAGGCCTATGAGCCTTCCTGCAGCCTGCTGAGGTCTCCATGTGCATGTGCCTGGAGGGAACCTATGGGCTTTTATGAGCCCCTCACAAAACTTCTGAGCACATGGGGCTGCGTGGGCCCTACAGGCCTCTATCTGGCCTCCATGCGCACAGCACTGGGGGAGCCCTATGGGCCTCCGTATGCCCCACTGGGGCCTTCAAGAACATGGGGCCTCGAAGGCTCTATGGGACTTCGTGTAGCCCCCAGTACATTGCTGCTTATGGGGCTGGGGAGGACCCATGGGCATTCGTGCTGTACCCAAGGACCTCCTTCTTCACGGGGGCCCTGGTGGATCAAACGAAGGCCTTTAGCAGGCCCCTTGTACTGTGTGCACAGAAGTCCCGGGAGGCCGCACGAAAGCCCACAGGGCCCTCCTAGCTCAGTGCGCATGGTGACCCCAGGAGGCCATATGCAAGCCTGTAGGGCTCCCCCGGCCTAGTGTGCAGTGAGGCCCTGGGAGGCCACACGTAAGCCCATAGGGCCCCCCCAGCCCAGTGTGCACGGAGGCCCCCGGAGGCTGCACGAAAGCAGGAGGGCTCCCCCGGTCTAGTGCACATGGAGGCCTCGGGAGGCTGCATGAAAGCCAGTACAGCCAACTGGCTAAGTGCGTCGGTTCTGGGACCGAGGTCCCAAAAGTCCACACAGAAGCCCGTAGGGTCCCCCCGGCCCAGTGCGCACAGATGCCCTGGGAGGCTGCGCGAAAGTGCATAGGACCAGCCCCCCCCCCCCCAACCCCTCCCGGCCCCCT
>NW_010586570.1:27104-54592 GCF_000705375.1 Tinamus guttatus | reverse complement strand
CGCTGGGGAAGGCTGCGGCCCTCGGGCTGCCTCAGGAGCGGGGCCCGGGCCGCAGGGCGCCTCGGCGCTGCTGCCCCCACGCCTTCACCTTCCTGCTCCGTGTGTCCCCCGGGACGAGGCCTCCCCCCGCAGGGGGTGCCCGGTCCCTCCGGGGGGGCCCAGGGACCGGGAGCAGCGGGGGTTTGGACTCCCCGCTGGAAGTGCGGGGCTCAAATCGCCTTCCAGGAAGGGCCCTGCTGTTACTGCTACCACTGCGGGTCCCCCGGGAGACCTGTTGATCCCCCTCTCCTCGCACTCACCTGTCAGCGTTGGCTGCCGTTGTGGTTTCTCAACACACCCTGTATGCTCTGTACGTGCCCTGCAAATGAAGGACATTCCTTATTTCCCAAGGAGTTGGTATCTCCACACTGATAAGAGACCTGGAAGAGAAAATAACATGAACGTTGGTGTTTCCCTGCCATGTTTTAGTCTAACTGTGGCTCCCTGATGGGCTTCCCGCTCTTGCTTTTAGTCTCCCTATCCAAAAACGCAGGATTTGCGGGCTAAAGAAGTTTCTTCCTCTTTCCACCATTCCTATATGCCCTACACTTAAACCAGCATTTCTGTGGTCTTCTATTAACCATTTGCGCCTTTTTTTTGTGCTTCTATATTTTCTAGTACTATTTTTTTTCCTCTTTGATACATTAAAAACCTCCCACTCTAGGTGTTTTGTTAGTATGGGAACGTTGTACTGTCATGAACATAGTGAAAACGTTGCATTTTTGGCTCTCCTTTTTCTTTAATGAGAAGAAGGTGAAGGAAAACTCCTCCAGTGAAGCACCACCCTGCTGCCCTGAACCTGGCTGTGCAAGAGGGTGACAGCGATGGCCCTGCTGCTGCGGACCGGGCACTGTGTCCCTGGTGCCATCGTGCTGTTGGTCCCCTTGGGGAGCAGCAGTTTTAGGGGTGCTGGAAATGCTTTTGGCCATCCAGTCCCTCTCCTGCAGTGGTTGTACTCAAACCCTTGCTGAAAAACATGAGATTACAATAGAAAAGGAAGCAAGAATGCACATTTCGAGTGAATGACAGGAAATAGTAGTTAATGTTTCCAATACTGTGCTAATTAGATGAGCCAAGTGGAAAATAATTTGTTATCCCAAGATTTCCCTGGCAGAAACACACCGTATTTATTTTCTTTAAGAATGTGAGGACCCATCTAATAACATTCTCCATACTGGAGCTCTTGTCAACTGGAACACGTTTGGATGGGGCTTTGCTATGTTGAATATATCCATTTTGACTTCACCTCCCCCAAAATGCCAAATAATCCTTTAGTTAGTGGTGCTGCTGCCTGCCCTGCTGCTTTTCCTTTCTCGCAGCAGCACCAGCAGGTTTAGGCTCTCGGTGGCAGGGAAGCAGGCAGTGCACCCTCCAAAACACGTCACCGTTTGAGCTCTGCTCAGGCTCTGACTGTGCTCGAGTGAATTTCTGATCCCAGGCATGTTCTCTCCTGTTCTTCTCCTTGCCCCCAACAAAGACTTTAAAAAAAAAAAATGTTGAGTTCCTCATTTTTCTGCTGGTGACTTGACAGTCCCTGGGTGCTTTGGTGGCCTGTGGCCCTCCCTGGGCGCAGGTGTGGGGTTGGAGGGCTCTCCTGCAGCACCTTCCCACCCCAGCTCCTGTTCATTCCATTACTAACGTAACGTGTCCAGCAGTCGCTCTCCATTTTGCAGTATGCATTCAAAGTCACTTGTATCTGAGTTTCCATTTTAGCTGGAGTCCAAGCACTTATCCCTGGCTTTCTGTTTCTGTGTGTTTTAACAATACTTTTATACATGTTGACAGTACTTTTTTTTTGTGTGTGTGTGTGTCCTCGCAGAGGTTTCTCCTGTCTAGTTGTCTGTTCTCTCCCAGGCTTGCCGATGTCTGTGGGATTTGTCATTCCATAAAAACTGTCATCTTTAGAGTTGGGATGCTCAAAGTGTAACAGATAAATAATGAAGTCAGTGTGTATACTGCTTTGTAAGTGTTGGGCCTTAAGTGTAGGAAGTTGCTATTCTGAAAAGCTTCCAGGTCACTGATTAGAACACAAAAACCCACAGAGGCCAGAATTTAAGTAGAGAACAGACCCCTACTGTACTTCCTGATGTGGTCAATTAAAACTCTTCAACTCAAACATAAAGCCATTTATCCCTTGTGCTGAGAAACAGATTGGATGCATTTAAAATATTTCTGAAAAACATCCTGAAAACGAGCTCTTTTCCTGGACTTTAAGTGTTCAAGGTAATAGTTGGCTGCGTGATCCACTCGAGCGATGCTTGAACTCCAAGGTTGCGCTGTTGTTCTGGTTGTAAACACGATGTCAGTCTATCAGGGTTCAATTATATAATGGACGGGCTCTTCATAACTGGTAATTCAGCAAGAGTTGCCACTAAAAGCTTTCTCCTCCCTTCTGCCCACAATGAACAAGTCTTAAACTGTGATAGGAAGCGATTGCTGGGCATGGGAATAGGCCATAAAGCTTTGAACGGAATTTCCAAGGTCATGTAACGCTCAGAGAAGCCCAATTTTTTGAGAGAAATCTTGGGTTTAGCTGCAAAGTGACACTTGTACAATGGGCAGGTTTTCCTGGGTAGAAGATGGGTCTGTCTGAATAGGCTTTTATTTGGGGATTAGAGAGTTTTCAGTGGCTAAATGGACCCCAGATTTTTACTTCAGACCGCTCTTGATGGTGTTCAGTTGAATTTTACTTATTTTCCTATGGATTTCCTTTGAGTATCCCTGGGTGCACTTGTATAATGGTTGTCATGCCATACCTGGAGTCTCCCAGTTCTCAAAGCCATTAATGCTGTATGGACACAATGAACTTGAACAAACTAAATTTATATTTCTGTACAAAATTTGCTTCCTAAAAGGTGCCCAAGAAATTTTATTTATTAGTCTGAGACGAAGTTATACTTAGATTTCTGCTTTTACTATGGGAGTCAATTACCACACAGGTGAAAAAGATCAGTTTTAGCAAGATTATGAATGACATTGACTTCCTCACCACGTGCCCGGTACCTTTCTCTCAGAAAGATGACAGTTTTTAGCTTGAAGATAGCACAGCCTGGCCAGGTTCATCTGAATGTCTCTTGTGACTTAGCAGATGAAAGGAAGAGTTTCTGAGAGCAAGAGGAAACCTTGGGGCTGCTCTGACTTGGATGTGGTCTCAAAGACTTCGATATCCTCCTGCCTTGTACTTTGTGCTGTCTGGGGGGTGCAGAATAATATGTGGCCTTGCAGCTTTTTGAAGGTGAAGAAGAGGAATCACTTCAGGCAGGCCGAAGTTATCTTAAGTGCAGGACACAACCAGAGGGAAATAGTGTTCACAGCATAAGAACCAAACTGAGAGAAGTCATTTTTAAGACTTTCACAGGGGCTTAAAAGCACATGTTGGCTTTTAAATATACTCATAGCAGAGTGACCTCTGTAGAGGTTTTGTATAAAACATTCTACATAGTAATTAGAAGCTGTGATGCGTACTGCTCATAACGACTGTGTAGGCTTCCTGTGAGGAGAACTTGGACATTTTTCACACTCCGAGTTTGTCAAGTTTGGGTTGGAGGAAGCAGCATATGGTACACGTAACTGTATGTGATACTGGATTTTATTTATTTTTTAAATGAAATTGGCACTTGCTTTTCCTGCTGGGAATAGTGTTGCAGGGTGCTATACTATTAGCTTGGGAAGTGATGAGTGTCTGGTACATTATCAGAAGCTATTTTCTGCTCTTGTCTTCAGTTGCTTGTAAATACTGGAGAAATATTAGACCATGGAGCCTTGAGTTCAGAAGTTCAAATCTTGTTTGGCTCCATAATGACACAACTTCTGCAAATGGCTGCTTGCCTGATGGGAAGCGTTCTGGAGCTCAAGCGAGACTGTTGGGATGGACCTGGGGTGCCGGGACCAGAAAAAAACAGATACAGGAGCGTGCTGCAACTTTTAGTAGGGGAGGAGGCAAGACCAAATAAGTACTAAAGGGGTGAGATGCAGAAAAACTTCGTTTTATGAAGGTAATGACCACTTTGAAACTTATCTAAGGCAAATTACCTGATTTGATTACCTTGCTGGTCAGCTCTTGCTAAAGTAGCCCTTGATCAAATCTGCTAGCTCTCATTTGATACATTCTACTTGTATGTACGCTTGCTTTTATTCCACTGGAGCACTAACATCTTTTGAGGTCTTCTAATTGCTGACGTATTAACCCCAAACTCTTAACTTCATCCATGAAAAAGGAAGGTTGGTAGTGCAGGGCAGACAACTGCTTTTGGCCAGATACAGGTATATGAGCAAAGTGTAGAAGTCGCTTCCCTTCACGTATGTCTGTATGTATCTGTTTGTCCTTCTCCTTGCATTTCATGCGTTCTTAAGGGATGCGACAGTGTAAATGAGTTGTGCATGATGTCTTTAAAAATGGGCACCATTGCTTCCTTTTACTTATTCAGTAGCTGCAAAGGTAAAGAGTAAAACAAACCCTCTAGGAACCGATCAAGGCTTTTTCCTCTTCTTTTCTTAATATGTTTGCAGTTGTCCATGGTCAGTTATGCCCAAGACTGGAACTCAGTAACGAGTAGAAATATTGCCCTAGTTCAGTGCAGGCTGCCTGAGGTTTAGAGATGACTGTACAGTAGTAAGTGAGCACCAGTTATGTTCTTAGACATAATGTTTGCATGAAGTTAAAATTTAAATTTTCCTTACTCTTTTTTTTTTTTATCTTGCAGGCTGCTATATGGCAAGCACTTAACCACTACGCTTACCGCGATGCGGTGTTCCTTGCAGAAAGGCTGTATGCAGAAGGTGTGTACTTTGGAAAAGTGAATTTAATGCTTTTCAATTATGATTTAGGATTTTAAGACTCTGGTCTTCTTTTATCCTGTACTGGTTGCTGTGATAGTAAAAGTTCACTTAATTCTGTCTGTGCAAGCAGATGAATGCTTCACAATTAGGTTGAAAAATCAAGTCTTGTAACAATAGCAACGTTTTACAGCAGAACCACCTTTTTGTAGGAAAAGAAAAATCAGACTTAGAGTCAAGTGCTTAAGTTTAATGTTTCCAGTGGTCTATTGTGGTGTCAGATGGGAGAGTTGTGGGGGTTCTGAGTGCTTTATATTACCTTAAGAATTGCATGTTTTTCAGGAGGACTTGAGGTAGATGTAGTGCACAAATTCTGGAGGCTTCCTTGATATTGAAAACTAGTCTCCCCAATAACCCCATTTTCCTCTGTCCATTGCTGTGATACCTGAGTGAGTCTTGTGATGATGAGAGATGTGCAAAGTGAAACTGAGATGGTGAGAGCGCAAGCATAAAATGGAATAGCTGCTTCCAATTCTATTCTTTTTAATTGTCACTTTGTTAAAATGCTGCCAGATCTTGTGTAGCTTGGATACTAAGCAGGCAGCTGTAACTCAAATCCCTAGTTTTTCTGGGTCTTTCAAAGACCATTTTCTTGTGCTCTAGTCCTTTTCTTATCTTTTCTTCTACGGCTTCAGATAAGCTTCCCCCCCCGCCCTGCTTCTTTCTCCTTGATTCTGATATTCAGCTTTTCTTTTCTTCTCTCTGTTTTGAAAGATGTTATCCCCTAATCACTAACATGAGGAAAAAAATACGCTATTTAAGTTGAAACTTTTTTTAGTCTGAAAAGATTATTACAACTCTAACTAAAACATGTTGTCTGTTTTATGCTCTACATCAATTTATTATTATTTAAATACAAACTTCAGTCTGTTTTCAACATAGCAAAAGATTTGAACTGGCTGCCCAAACAGCTTTTGTGCAGCACAATATGTATTGATATTTCTAGAGAGTCCCATGTAGCTAGGTGAAGAAGAATCATAATTATATGGTGTTTTATTAATGCTGATTTACATCTGCATGGTAGTGCATTCTGAAAAGCATTAATCATTGTGGATTTTAAAGTGCTTAATTTTAAATTGCTTGCTTTCATAGCCAGTCTTTCTTTTGAAGGAAAATAGCTTGTTGCATGTTGGTGATTTGAGAGTAACTTTTGGTACAAACAGGGTAAAAAGTTCTTGCTGTACCTTATCGTTGTCTGTACAGGGATATTTCATTTTGCTTAAAATCCAGAAAAGGGAGTAAAAATGAAGACATACCAATACTTCACACAATCACTAGCTTAACAGTAGTATTAACATATCAGCATGGTTCTCTGGCTTTTTGATTTCCAGCTTTCAATTTTACAGTAAGGTTTTAAAGTTAGGCAGGGGTGAGCTGCTGCCCGTCCTCTAGGCTGTAACCCCAAGTCAAATCAGCAAGGCTGATCTCAGGCTTGAGCTGCATGCCCAGGCCAGCTCTCTCGATATCTCCTGTACTGCAGTGGGACATCCTGCTAGGGAAGAAGTGTTGAAATGGATAGGTCAGCTCTAAATACTTTCAGTTTCCATCCTAGAGAAACTTGTCCCTGTGATTACTCTTGCTTTCAGTTTACCTAGAGGTGGTTCTTCCTGCTGGAGACTGCTTCATTCAGAATTTAGGACACTGTCGGGGCTAAGCTTGGCGAGGATTTCCAGGAGAACTTGTCCTTATCACAGCCTCCTCGCGTAAATAAAGCAGCTCAATTGGTAATATAGAGCCGTGTGCAGCACAAAGGACTGGGTTTTAGGAGTAGAGGTGACTGTAAGCTGATCTGCTTTAATAGTCATTAAAATAATAAAATTTGCATTTATAAGACACTTAAATGTAGAATAAGATCATCAGGAGAAATAACAGAAATAAAAAGTGGAAAGTCATTTGAATTTTGGGATTAAAATCCTTAACTAAGCTAGTTTGACTGAAATTGGTCCTCCCTGCTTAAAAGTTCTTTTGCTTCCTGGCAGATATCACTGTGCTTGTATTTCTGCACTGCTTTAAGCTAGTGCAAAGTGTTAATAGGGAATATTTCCTGATAATACTCTGAGCCAAGGCTTGCTGTAGTCAACAAGTTGTTAAAGTAGTTCTGTTGTACTCAAACAACAGTTTCACTTTGTTAAAATAACAGCAAGTTAAGCAAAAAAAAAAAAAAAAGGCTGCCAAATGAGATATTTAGAGTGGATAGCCAGAAGGATCAAAGTTCTCTTGCAAAGGTAGGTGTTAAAAGGTGGTCTAACTAGACAAGAAAATGTCATGTTAGATGTTCTCTACACACTGACCAATAAAGCAAATACTTCTCAGTCTCTGACATCAGTACTTGAGTTTTTGCATCTTATTTTTAGCTGCCTTTTTCTCTCTTTTTTTTTTTAGCCATTTTGATACAAGCAATCAAACAAATGTTTTCTTCGTTGTTTTTTAGTACATTCAGAAGAAGCACTGTTCTTACTGGCAACATGTTATTACCGCTCAGGAAAGGCATATAAAGCATACAGGCTTCTAAAGGGACACAGCTGTACCACCCCGCAGTGTAAATACCTGCTTGCAAAATGCTGTGTTGACCTCAGCAAGTAAGTAAACCTGCTATGTTCTGTGCCAGCATTGCAGATGCATTTTTTGTTTGGGTTTCTCTTTGAAAATTGTCGTGTGGCACAAACTGGTGATTCACTGGTCCTTCGGATCTAAAGATTCTTGCGAGTAGTTCATTTGCTCTCAGATACAGACCTAACGAGCGTTAGTCCATACTACAGAAATCTCTAAAAGGTATTGGATAACTTGTGAAGCAGTTGACAAACTGTGTAGGGGGAGAAGAGTTGGAGCTGAGAAGACTGAATTAGACCAGTCTAGGAAGTGTTTGGTTTGGTTTTGTCTCTCCAGTACATTCTTTCCCCCTCTGGTTACCTTGACTTATTTCATCAAGAGGGGATTTCACATCTACATAGACTTTTGAAGCTTTAAAAGCTCAAATATGCGATACAATGTGTGGCTAAGATGCTCCCTCACTCATTCCATTCTACAAGGGATGCAAAAATCTTTATCCAAAAAAATTGCAATACTACGAGGTGCTCTCCAGAATTTCAAATCTTTCTTCATCAAAGAGATTGTTTTTAACAAGCGGCCTCCTTTCAGCAACAACAAAAGTATTTAGAATGGGTAGCAGGTGAAATTTGAGGCAGCATGATGTGATGATTTTGTAATATTCATAATCCTACCCAAAACATGTAATCAAAATGAAGGTCATCTTTGAGAGGTAGCAGGGCAAGTTATTTTTTTATTTCTCCCCTTGCCCCCTTGAAGTTCTCTGTCTTTGGAGAATTGGGAATATCTTGACTTACTGGGTTTCTTTTGGCAATATTTTAACACTTCTGGAGTTATTGAGATACAGCTTTTTTTTTTCTGTCCAGATGGAAATCATGTTAATGGTCTAGTTGAAAATCTCCCTGTGGAATAAATTTGAAGCTGGTCATTCTTCCCCTCTACCTTCCCCTTACAAAGTCTGGTGTGTGTGTGTGTGGTATCTGAACAGATTTCTGTTAGAAAATGATGTTTATTTTTTTAGGAATGTTTCTTTTCTTTAGAAGTTGTTAAATTTAACTGTCACTGGTATTTTCAGTTACATCTGTGTGCTTGTGCATGTTGTTTTCTTACGGGAATAGTCTACACTGCATCTGCCTACCAGCATAACTTCCCATGGATGGGAGGCAAGGAGATAATTTGTTTATGCAGGTTTAAAATTTACCTTTCTTAGGAGCTAATTTGGACACGATTTGAAACGTGAACACTGACAATGGATTTCTGTTTTTATTTGCAGCAGGGTGAAAACACTGGACTGCCAGTAGTGTGAGCCTTGTAACCCCTTTAAACCTCTTGTTTTTTAAAAAGGCTCGCAGAAGGAGAGCAGATCTTGTCTGGTGGAGTGTTGAATAAACAGAAAAGCCATGATGACATTGTTACGGAGTTTGGAGACTCTGCATGCTTTACGCTCTCCTTACTGGGACATGTCTATTGGTAAAGTTGCCTTTATTTTGTCTTTAAAGCCCGCGCTTTGGTTTGACCACACCTTAGCTAAGGAACTTTCAGTCATCACTGGGCTCAGTGCTTAGTTCTGTAGCCTGAACAACTTCCAAGTATGACAGATATGCACCTAGATTATCGTGGAGGAACTAATCTCTTTCACACAGAGCTTCCAAGTACATGGAAGTATAAAGGCTTCTTTTTCCAGATTCTTAACCATACAGTCCAAGAGTAATTTTTAATCATTTCAGGCTTGTTCTTCATTCTTCTAAGTGAAACACTCAAGGCCTGTTCCTCAGAGTTATCATTTCAATTTCATGTATCTATTCTAAAGACAAATAGCTGTCTTCAAAGGAAAGGAGTTGAGGAGTTTTCCAATTTACTACTGCCTAGCAGAATAAAAGCTTTACGTGTTTAAGTATTTTGCTTTTGTTTAGATAAAGAAAGACTTTTGTAAATGTGAATAGAGACTAATTTAGAGAGCAAATGGAGGATCTCTTGGATTTTTTTTAAGTATATATTAGCACTTAAGTACAGTAATTTGGGGGGAAACTGTGAATCTAAATGACTTTCTTCTGCCTCTGCATGTTTAGGATAATTTGAAAACAACTCGGTAGTGCTGTGTTTCTGAGGCTTAAAAAGTTAGGAATGTTGCTGTGGCTCTCAACATGTTTTTGTTTTTCAGCTCTACTGGAAAGCTATCTTGAACAAAAGTGCTGTTCTTATGTTTCCCTTAACTGTTGCATTCTTTTTGCAGCAAGACGGACCGGCTTGCCAAAGGATCAGAATGTTACCAAAAGAGCCTTAGTTTAAATCCTTTCCTCTGGTCCCCCTTTGAATCTCTATGTGAAATTGGTAAGTCCACAGAACTGTTTCTCTAGCAAAGGTGTTTTCAACGTTTCTGGGTATGTCAAGTTTTCTGATTTACCATTTCTGTGAGGGAAGTTTTATTTTTACTCATGTCCAGAACTCATAAGGAAAATGCCTGCATAATTCTGCAGGCTTGTTTTGAGGAGTAATAGTGGACTGTAAATAATTTCTAGCCATCATTAGAGCTCTGTCTCTTCAATTTTCACTATGTAAGTAAGCATTACTGAGGCAATTTTACAGTCTAAAATAATTAAATAATAACCTCTTTTAAAATACTTCGTTTACTGTCTTTCTCATTTCAACCCAGATCTTCAGCGTGTAGACTCAGCAATAACTCTAGCTAAATCTCCTTCCAATCTTACAGGTGAAAAGCCAGACCCTGACCAAACATTTAAATTAACATCTTTACAAAACTTCAGCAGCTGCCTGCCTAACACTTGCACAACGCTGGTGTCTAATCACAACATATCCCACAGGCAGTCTGAGACTGTCCTTATGGAAACGCCACAAGACACAATTGTAAGTGTTTTTTTTTTTCCTAAAATCTTTACAGATTTCAACCAGTCTTCCCAGTTTAAGTGAATCTTGTTAATTCGAACCTATTCTGCAAACCATCTAATGGCTGTTCCCCATTTTCAGGAGTTGAATAGACTCAACTTGGAATCCTCCAATTCAAAGTACTCCTCCCTGAGCATGGATTCCTCCATGTCTTACATTGACTCAGCTGTAATTTCATCAGATGCTGTCCCCCTTGGATCAGGAACTGCCATATTGTCTAAACAGGCTCAAAATAAACCAAAAACTGGGAGGAGTTTGCTGGGGGGACCTGCAGCTTTGAGCCCCTTAACTCCAAGGTAAGGCCTTGAGGTGGACCTTCTTTTGCTCCACTGTTAATGTTGTTGGTAATTTAAAACAAGAGAGTTTAGCTTTTCAAATGTGATGTGCAGTACAAAATGCATTGGTCATGTGTTGCAAGTAATGCTGCAGAAGCTAAACAGCTTCAGTGGCTGCTCTAAGCCCAAGTGGTGTTTCTTCATTTCTAATGTTTCTTAGAGCAACAATTAGTGTTCTTGAGAAGAGAGGTACTCTTTCTTATATTGCTTGTTGCAAAGTTCTCACTACAAAAATCTCAAGATTAAGAGGTTCATCAGTCCCTGGACTAATTCTGAAATAAAGTTTGTCTGCTGAGACTTCGCTTTCACCACAAAATAGGTCCAACTCCCGTGATCTAATACTCTGACATTTCCACTTTATTTTATAAAGCTTTGGAATTCTGCCGTTAGAAACACCAAGCCCTGGTGATGGATCATATTTGCAGAACTACACAAACACTTCTTCTGTGATTGATGTGCCATCTACAGGAGCACCGTCAAAGAAGGTATTTTGCATTCTAGAATGCAGTTTTGGGTCTGTATACCTTTACCTTGCTATAGTTTAAAGAAAAAAAAAGGTAAATAAACCTTGTATATGAGCTGGATTGTGCTGACAGTGAGGAGAATCAAATTTATTCATTGCTTACAAATTTATTTTTGAAATATGGTTTGGCTAGTTAAGCAACTGGTTACAGCCTCCTTTAGTCATGGAAATGCTTTTCATTCAGTGAAAATTTATGTGTATATGCTATGAGGCATAAAAATCTGTTCTTTCTAACAGTTATTTAATGCAGCAAAATAAGGTAGTTGTGTTTGTGTCCTCAAGTTGCTTAAAGATAAGCAATAATCTTCTCTTGCTAATAAAAATAAGTCCTTGGTAAAATTTTCTGCTAAGAGATCAGCCCTCCCTGGTCTCCCTGTGTACAACTGGCCTATTGTGTGTGTTTGGTTATTAATTGCATTTTTCCACCCCTCCCTGTTCAGTTTCCCTTATCCATTGTTTTCTGGGAGAAGTGGATGGGAGCACATCTGTCCTGCAGAGACATTGCAATCTTGCACTTTCATTGTGGGTTTTCAAGCAAGGCGTTGGGCTACCAAGTCGGAATAGGGACACGTTAGTTCTCCCCTCTGAGAGCAGGGAGTGAGGAGCTGTAGCTGGTGGGTTTTTGTCCTCTCCAGCACACAGGCACATGCAGATTGCCTGGCTAGTGTTACCGAGCTGCCTTAAGAGTAATACTGTAAATGCTGGAACTTCTGTTGCTGTAACAGATGCTGTAACCTCTGTGCACCTGCAGCCAGAGGAATGCATGAACAATTATGACTCTTTAACTTACGAAGCCTTCACAGCTTTTGTGCGCAGGGTGGAGTCTGAAGACAGCTGGAACTTGGAGTTGGCTTTTTTATGTTTCTCAGGAATGATTCTAACAAACACTAGAAGCCAAGAGTGAGCTGAAACTCAACGTCTTGTATGCAGTCCTTCCATTCCAGTGTATAGAACAGTGTAATCAAAATACTGCTGGTCATCCATGGAGAGCTGACTGAGAGAATGGTGCTGTTCCCCTTGGCTGAACCTCGTTCAAAAGAAACTTAAAAAATCTCTTTTTCTCCATAAGCAACTGCCATAGTTGCCATAGTGATAAATGAGGGGTGGGATGTTGATGACAGTTGAAGACCTATTTGTTCCTTTTCAAAAACAAAGACCTGAAGCTATTTTCATGTATTTTTAGTAAATCTAGAAGTTGCGCAAAGGGATGCTACTGTTTTATGGGTAGACAGCTTAAAATTGTTACTTGTGCTGAGCTTTTGGATTCCTCAAAAAGGACAACTTAAGCTGGGCTGTTTTTGCCTTTGCCCGCGTTGTTTGGCTGCTCCCAGTTCCCAAACCTGAGTTGTTCAGGTCCAACCCTTTTTGCACAACCCTTTAAAGCACTGGCTGTGACTGCACAGGTAGGAAGGTGCTCCCAGGTAGCCCCTTGGCTGCCATCCTGCAAGGATAGCCTGTTTTAGGCAGAGTATTACTAAATTATTGAGAGTCTGGGTAAAACTATAAGCGAAATGGCCAAGTGTAACTTTCCAGTATAGTACTCACCTGCTTTTAGTTTATATTCTAGCAAGATTTTTAATCTTACCTGTGTGCCACATGATAGGTGAAGAGCTTCAGGAGATGAAGTCATACGTGCTGCTTTTTTTGTTGCTTTGCTAGGCTTGGCACAGGAGTACCTAGGGTGAATTTTACCAATCCATTTGTAATGTTTTGCCCAGCCATATCTGGATGGCTGCCTAAGCACAACTATTAAACTCATTGTAATAAATAGCTTAAAATTCCAAGCCATACTCTGTCCAATGTAAATAATTACTTGGCTGGTTTCACTTCTGCTCTTTAAATTACCAAGTTGGAGAAGGCTTAGTGTGGCTGTGGCTAGAACGTGCCTGACTTATGGGGGCAGTTTCCTAGGAAACCTTTACGTAAGTGAATGAAACATTAAGATGGATCCAAAGATTTCCTATCTGAGGGGGCAAGCATGCTTGCTGGCTGCCTCAAGTGTCCTCTGCTATCAAATAAATTGAAAGGGAAGGACAGGGTAGTTGGTCAATAAACTAGAATTGATTGTGCCGTTGTGCGTCGCAGATAGGGACTCTTGAAGACGCAAATCAACTTCTTTTCCAAAATGGACAACATGAGCTGAGTGTGCCTAGAGGAAGCAAAAAGATACGTGTTAAGCATTCTTTAAAATGAAGAGAAGGGCCTGTTCTTTGAATCTTTTGAGAGGTCTGTGCACCAGATGCTCTGAATTCCTGCCCGAACTTGTCCAGCAGGGCTGGATTTGCAGGCGGGTTATCACAGCGCTGAGTTCCCACCCGGCAGCTGCGCCAGGGGAGCGTGGAAACGCGCGGCCGCGGTCACTGCGCGCAGAGCACGGCTCGGCACCGCAGCGTTGGCCAGCACGCTTGTACCCTGTGAAAGGGTACAAAAAAACCCTGAAAAGTGCACAGAGGAGGCAATTTCTTGCTAAAGAAAACATGATTAACCTATGCAGCACTTTTTGTTTTCTGGCCACAGGTGCAAGAGTCTATGGGCAGTTACTGCTCAGCTGATGAGCAGAGTTTGCTTTCCTGTGTTAACTTGACTGTAGTCTCTGTTTTCTTAACTTTCTGTTTTGCATTATGCAAATGTGCATTTGTTGAAGAAGGTTATTTCTGCATCAGTTAAGTACTGATTTATACTCTGAACTGTTATGATAACCAGGAGTTGAAATTGTTGTGACCATCTTAAAGCAGTTTTCTAAGGGCCCTGCTGAGGTGTTAAAGGTGAAGAGCTCCTGCCTATGGTTGTAATACAGTAATTCAAAAATGCTTTTTTCCTCTGGTCACCCCTCTGTTCAGGTTTCTCCCAGCATAGAAGGAAATTTTAAAGATGTTATTTTTCATTTTGTCTATTCTTGCACAGGCACTTAATGTATATTTTCTTCTTACCACTAGATGGAGGGATTTATTACCTTTCCAATAATGAGCATGATTTCTTCATGAATTTGATGTTGCCTTTTAGGCAGAATGAGAGACACTTTTATGGATGATTCTGGAAAAAAATGTATTGCAATAATCTGTATTTCTTCTTTGTGCAGTGTTTGATAGGCAGAAGAGCTTTAGTTTGATTATAACAGATTGAGACTTCTCAGGGACATAATAACAAACCTGTAGAAACTTTGTGTTATGCAGGCTGTCACTAGGATAAGCCAAGCAGGAACAAAATCTGTCTTCTCACAAAGTGGAAATAGCCGGGAAGTCACTCCAATCCTTGTAGCACAAACACAGAGCTCTGGCCCACAGACAAGGTAGGAAACATATTTCTCTTCTGTTACCTGTTGCACTTCCTAAAGGAATCTGGATGCTTCCACAGCCTTCCTGTTTGGATGAGGAAGGAGAGTGGGTGGATGTTGTTTGCTGGTTTGTTTTGTAAAAACCTCCATGGATAAGGTGGAAGCTTGTCCATGGTGCTGGTTTGTCTTTAAAATTCCCTTTGCAGTTAAACCCTTTCATCAGTAAATGGAAAAGGAGTAGGAGAAAATTCTGCTCGTGGTCTTAATATGCAGCAGACTTTTCACCTTGAGATGACAACACCTGTGCTGTAGTGCCTGAGCATTTTAATGTTTAAAACAAGTGTTGAAGCTCTTATTGAAAGTGGAAGCAAGAACTTGAGTTTTAATGCACTGCTTGTTTTCAGTACAACACCTCAGGTATTGAGCCCAACAATTGCTGCTCCCCCAAACGCGCTGCCTCGGAGAAGCTCTCGCCTCTTTACTAGTGATAGCTCTACAACAAAGGTAACAGATCTCATGCGTTTCACAAACTTGTGGGGGTGTTTTCTTGGCCATGCAAACATACGCTCGCTTTGTTCACAGTTCCTTTGCAAGTTGAGTAATCTGAATTTTGTCCTTGCACATGTAACTCTTGCTCTTCTTCCTTTCAGGAAAATAGCAAAAAACTAAAAATGAAATTTCCACCTAAGATTCCAAACAGAAAAACAAAAAGTAAAACAAATAAGGGAGGAATAACTCAACCAAACATAAATGATAGTCTGGAAATTACCAAACTGGACTCTTCCATCATTTCCGAAGGGAAAATTTCCACTGTCACACCACAGATTCAGGCTTTTACACTACAGAAGGCAGCAGCAGGTCTGTTTGAGTGCTATCGGAATGTAGTAAAATCAAACAATCTATGCAATCTAAAAATGTAAATCTATATTTTTTTAAAATCTAATGAGAAGAATGTTTGCTCCAGTCTTGCTTCCTCCTTGTTGATGTGGTTGGCCTATAGCTATCAGCTCTGCATATTTATCAAGCTTGATGAGTTCCAATATCTTCCAGTTAACTTACAGAG
The DNA here is from genome assembly GCF_000705375.1 of Tinamus guttatus. The sequence goes on along the minus strand of NW_010586570.1, from coordinate 39,071 downwards.
AATAAGGGAAGAAGTGATAGAAAGTTACTACTTGGAACCAGATGCACCTTGCAGGCTTTGGTGGTTACTAGTGATTAATTTTAAAATATTATCAGGCAAGATCCTTAGGAATTGAGCCAAATGAGCTATATATAATTGAATCTTAATCTCTCAAAATTGGGCTTGTGTAGTCTTTTCTACCTTCCTGTAGCCTATTTATTTAAAAATGAGTCTTTATCCAGGTTGTCAGAAAATCCTAGATGAACTGCCAATTCCTTTCTTTTGGCTCAGTGAAGTTTCCAGGCAGCAAGCAGGGGTATCCATGGATACCAGACATGCGGAAACTCCGTTCAGACCTAACAAAATGTTTGAATCATTGCTGTAAATGTGAAGCTCAACTTGCTCTGAACTTGGTAGTTTCGCTATTTCTAACTGTTCTGTTGCCCCTTGACTTAAGCCAATATGTGCAAACAAACGGTTAGAAGGGCTGATGCTGAGAATATTATACCTAAATTAGAAGTATGTAAACCTGTGTTTGGGAGCCCTTGAGTGACTCTTGTAAGAGAATTCGGGAGCCACAGTAAATAGCTTCTGATAGAGATTAGCAGTTACAAGTAAGAATTTCAGCAGTCTTTTCCGTATTTATTTATGGCATTTTCTTTTTTCCTAGAAGGTTTGATGAGCCTTCTTCGTGACATGGGGAAAGGTTATCTAGCCTTGTGTTCCTACAACTGTAAAGAAGCGATAAATATTTTAAGCCATTTACCATCTCACCACTACAACACTGGTTGGGTGCTGTGCCAAATTGGGAGAGCTTACTTCGAACTCGCAGAATATATGCAGGTAGGAGCAGCGTGTAGTAGTAGTTTCTTACTCTTTCCAGTTTAATTTTGCATAAATCTGCATAAAATCTGTGGACTTGCTCAATTGTGAGGTTCTGTGGCTTTCACAGATAACTTTGCTATTCAACCTAATGCTTGTACAACTACGCTCAGAGGAGGTTTAGATCTTGAACCTGGCTCAGTGGTCATTCTGCGTTCCAGAAGAGCCTGGTTTATGCCTTAGATCTTTTTAATGCTTAATTGGTTTCCTCTTGCCTGCAGTCACTGGGTTCTCCCCCTTGCCTTTCACCCCTAGCTCTGCTGATGCAAAGGTTTGCACTGCAAAGTCATAACATTGGATCACTGAAATGATGTGTCCTATAACAACAAAAACTAGCTGCTTTCCACTGCTTTTAGTTAACACAGATCTCTTCAATGACCTAGTTTCCTTTGCAGCCTCAGACTGTGCTGGCACAGCTGAGGTGATGTCAAACTGGTTCAGAAATGCTAGTTGAGCAGCTAAGGGTATCCAACAGTTTAAGTTACTGCTGTTGTCCTGGCAGCTGATGTGCTCACTCTCTGTAGACAAGTTTTCTTAGAAGTTTTAGAAACTTCTTGATTTACTGTAAACAGGAGAGAATGTGATAGGTTTCAGAAATGTTCTTTTTAAATTGCGTACAATCCGATTGGAAATGGCGTATCATTCAACTAATTTAGCTTTTTTGTTTGTAGTTGCTTTTGAAAACTGAAGCCACAGGCCCAAATAACTTTCTAAAACTAGTCGTCTTCCTTTGCTGCTTTGTGTTGCAGGCACCTGTTTCACAAACGTGTACAGTTTACATCAGCAGTGCTTCATTAGCCAGCTGTCCCTAAGTGTAATAGTTTCTCATGAAACTGAAGCCATATTCTGTGCACTGGCTTGAGTGCTCCCTCCTCTTCCCATTGCCACCCTCCACGCTCAGTACTGTGATTCTCACATTATCTTTTTCCCTTGTGCTTAATGTGCACTGCAGTGTACGGAGGGGTTTATCACTCAGGGTGAATGCAACACCTGAAGGCTGGTGTAGAAGGGCTGGCAAACATAAGTGACCCATGCACAGATACTAAATATTTCTCTTATTTTTTTTGCTGGTAGCTTTTTCTACCTTGCTTGTGCACTACAATAAAACCAGTCTTGTAATCCATATCAGCCAGGCAGGACAGATACTAAATATTTCTCTTATTTTTTTGCTGGTAGCTTTTTCTGCCTTGCTTGTGCACTACAATAAAGCCAGTCTTGTAATCCACGTCAGCTGGGCAGGATGGCTGCCTGGTTTCTGCAGGCCATGGCCAGATAGGAGTAGTTGCCCCTTCATTTGGGGAGGTTAAAAATTCCCCAGGGCCGCAGTAGTTCTGCCTGGTGCTTCTCTTCACAAAACAAATTGCTCAGTTTGGGTGTATGGGGCTCCCAGTGTTGCCCTCCGTTCTCTGCTTCGGTGAGTGGAGTTTGGTTTTTCAACTTGGTTTCTGTTCTTAGGCCGAGAGGATATTCTCTGAAGTAAGGAGGATTGAAAACTACAGAGTGGAAGGCATGGAGATCTACTCCACCACGCTGTGGCACCTGCAGAAAGATGTTGCCCTTTCAGTTCTCTCAAAGGATTTGACAGACATGGACAAAAACTCCCCAGAGGTATAAAGTGCTGTTATGTTCACTGAGGAGAGAGTAACTGCATGTGGCAAAATGAACAACTGAGAACAAAACTGTGAATTTCAGTCTAGTTCAAGTGTATTCTCATGTGAGAACTGCATGGTAAAACTGGAGAGGGAGGTAGAAAGACTGCTTGGAAGAATATCAGCTAAAATGAAACAGGTTGAAACCTCTTATAGGTTAATGAGTTTAAATTTGCATTGGCACTGCTCATCCAGGAAGACCAAGGATCAATACACCCTGTGTAACAGGAATGTACCTAATGGATTTGAGAACTGCAAATCTTTCCTGTTCTGCTACTGCCAGTTCCTCAAGATAAGGAATCCTGTAACACCTCTGAATTGCTTTAGCTAATTCACTGGCACTCAAAACATAGTTGGCCAAGTTTCTTTTGCACATAAAAATGGAATGTTACGTTCAAAATGTCCATTGAACAAAAGGGTGCATGGCAATGCAAAAAAAAATATGCAAAAAGTCAGGCATATTTTGATGAGTGCTGCAGTATGAGTAATGTGCAGTATGAGTAATAAAGATGTGTCTTTGCAAACGTTTGCTTTAACATAGTTGAGTAAGCCGGGTTCCAGTGAACCTGCTGTTGGAAATAGGCTTTTGTTGGAAGAGGGGAACCCTGCTCTTGTCCTCTGCTAGCTTGTCTACCAGCACAAAAAGCAAATGTGTGAAGCAGCTGCTCTGCAGTGTGCAGCGAGGTAGGACGGAGCCGGGGAGGCTGCGGAGTGTGAGCAGGAGGAGAGCTGTGGGTCCTGTGCCTAGTTTTGGCACTAACGGTTTGGGAATGCCGGAGGCCGTAGGCTGAAGGCAGGAGAGAGGAGGGTGCTGCTGTAATTGTCACTCTGCAAATTCCACACCTGTCAGTTGGAGGTAGCTGGAGAGTAAAAGGGAATATATTATGCCCCCCCACCCTTTGATGTTCCTAGATGTTAGATATTTTATTTCTAGAATTTCAACAGCTTAAAAACTATCTAATTGGTGCAAACTTGTGGGATGCACTTGAATTCTTGACTTCTGTTTCAGTTTGTCTAGTTATAAAGTGTGCACGGTCTCACCTGCCTCCCAAGAACAAGATCTAACTAAATCTTTATCCTTGTTGTTTTTAATCTAGGAGAAAGGTCTCTCTCGTGCCCTGGTTAAATAGGTGGTGTTTCATCATAACAACAGTAATATAATGCTATTTTAATGAGTTCAGCCAAACTCTGCCACCCTTAGCTTGTACAAAGGGTGATGACTGCAGTGCTCTCTTCCCCAGGCATGGTGTGCTGCGGGGAACTGTTTCAGCTTGCAACGGGAGCATGACATTGCAATCAAGTTCTTCCAGAGAGCCATCCAAGTCGATCCAAACTACGCTTATGCCTACACCCTGTTGGGGCATGAATTTGTGTTAACAGAAGAACTAGACAAAGCACTAGCTTGTTTTCGAAATGCGATCAGAGTCAACCCCAGACACTATAACGCATGGTAAGCCTCTTGCCTCGTCCCCATTCCACTGCATGTGATACAGATGTCCTTGTGGAGAAATATCTCAGCGATGCTGTCGCTGCCAGCGTTTCCCTAATGCTCTTTCCAAGATGTGGCCCTCATTTTTATTAGCCATTTACTTACACTTCTTCCCCTTCTCCCTCTGTGAAGCTTTCCTGGTTTCCTTTGTGTCTTCCTGGCTGCATTATCCCAGCTATTTTGTTCTTTTATGCAGTGCTCTTGGTGCATCTAGTTCTTGATTCTTCCCTCCTAGGTGGTATGATAAGAGCTATTCTTAATACCTTCACATATATATATATATATATATATACATACATACATACATATAGGTGTTTTAGATATTTCTTCAGAAAATACTGTAAAAGTCAGACCTGCCAGTGTAAAAATCACTTAAGCTACTAGAGGCTTGTATGTGTGTTTTACTTTTGTCCTCTTTATCTGTGTATCACATATCAGTTCTTCCCCCTATGCAGTTGAACAAAGAAGCAAATTTGAGTCACAGCTTTCTCCCGTAAGGAAAAGTTCATACCCTTGCTTGAGCAGGGAGTCTATAGAATATTTGTCAGGTTGTGTTTGCTGACAAAGGCTGAGTACTGGTTAGTAGCAGTCTTGTTTAACAGAATTGTTTTTGTGCTTGCAGGTATGGGTTGGGTATGATTTATTACAAACAGGAAAAATTCAGTCTAGCAGAAATGCATTTCCAGAAAGCACTTGATATCAATCCACAGAGCTCAGTCCTACTGTGTCACATTGGAGTAGTAAGTAGATGTGCTTAATTCTACGCTTGTGTGTTAATCTGCTTCTGTATTTTGTTTACAGTAGCCAAATCATATTGCCAACTTTTTTTTTCTACAAAAAAATCAAAGTACCTAAAGATCCCCCAGTATGAAGGAACAACCACAGGGGTACTGTGTGGGAAGAGAAATCTGCCTCTTTCCCCGGATTAGTCAATGCCGTTGTGCACTAGCAAGTTGCAGGAGCAGTTGCTTCAACCAGCATCACTTTAATGAAACTTTGCAGCTGTCTGAAAAGTTGATCTCTTACCCACCTGCCCCTTAGAATAACAGTAGCAACAGCCTAGGGAATGCTTGGTTTTAAAGTAGTGATGATGATGGTGACATTTTCAGTATAGTTAATAACGGAGATGGGGGTTGGATAGGGAGTCAGTTACCTGCTAGCAGGTCCACAGGGTCTTGCCCCTTATACACAGCAGTGTGGATTTGGTTAACTCCTGGCCAAAGACTAAATCCTGTCTGTCATCCACTGGATATAGAGTGGTGGGAAGGAAGTGGGGAGAAAGGGAATGGGCAAGGGGAAAAGCTCCGCCCCCCCCTTTTTTTTTCTCTTGTAAGAAAACTGTTTTCTTAAGGCTCGTTCTGGGATTGGAGAAATACAGTACTTTCCAAGGAATAGGTTGTCAGTAAATGTAACGAAACGAAACTGTTGTCTGGGAGATCAGCTGTTATTTTTCCTTTTAAGAGTGTCCTCTCTCCCTAATAGGTTCAGCATGCACTGAAAAAATCGGAAAAAGCTTTGGATACTCTAAACAAAGCTATTAACGTTGACCCTAAGAACCCACTATGCAAATTCCATAGAGCTTCTGTATTATTTGCAAATGAGAAATACAAGGTAAGTTTTGGTACACGGACAGCTGTAAATCATGTTTAAGCTGCTGTAGCTGTGAAGCAGGATGCACTGACAGCTAAATGATTGCACGTTAGTGTTAGTAGCATCAGGGTTGCAATGTGAGCAGGAAGAAGCTGGGGTATGTGCCCTTGTAGAGTGACTGACATAATTTGTTTTGTCAAATATCCTTCATGGAAGGAGCTAAATCATAGTTTAGGGGTGCCATAACTCTTTGCAGGCTACTAACTCTTTTTTTTTTTTTCCTTTTCTTTCCTTTTCAGTCAGCTTTACAAGAACTTGAAGAACTGAAACAGATTGTTCCCAAAGAGTCTCTTGTTTACTTTTTAATAGGAAAGGTAGGTAAATTCTTAGAAACTCAATCGTGACCTTAAGTCCTCTGCTTCCCTTTGCAGAGACATAGGCCTAGTCTAAGGTAACTAACCAGCTACGGCTTAGTGTGGTTGTTGTACAAACTTGAAAGCAACACCTTCATGGAAATGTCATGTTCTATGCTTTTATTTTAGGTTTATAAAAAGCTGGGTCAAACTCACTTGGCTCTAATGAATTTCTCATGGGCAATGGATTTAGATCCCAAAGGAGCCAACAACCAGATCAAAGAGGCCATTGATAAACGTTACCTTCCAGATGATGAGGAACCAATAACTCAAGAAGAGCAAATCAGTGAATGTTATCCCTATGAATCAGGTTGGTATTTCCAGCTCCTCACTGTTCAAGGAGATATTTCCTCTTGGGTGTCAGGCAGTGCTCACTCGTCCTGCCTGCACAGCAAGTAAGAACTCCAGAGGTTCTTCCTTCCAAAGCTGGATCCTCTTGCATAAGCATGAAATGAAGGAATGAGGTTTTTCTAGAAACTGTAAATGTTACATCTACAGGGACAACATCTTCAAGGGACAGGAGTTTCTCAGCAAATACTGTTTAACAGTGTTGGCCCAGAAAACTCCAGCTACTCAAAAGTAGCTTTCAAAGAAAGTGGGAACAGTTTCATTTGAGATGAGAATAAATAAGCACTCCCAAATACACTACTTGGGAATAAGCAATGAAAGGAATGGAAGTTATCTCCTCTTTCTCTGACTTTTTGTGTTTACGTTTGGAAGATTGCATAAAAATGTATATTGCCCTCTTTGAAACAGACATCGATAGTAATAGAAAATAAATACCAATAAGCAATTTAATAAGCTTCTGAGGGGGGAAAAATGCTTCATGTTTCCCTTAGGAGGAGAAAAATAACAGAAGTATGTTATTTTCTAGAATCTTAAATCATCATCTACCAAAGCCACTTTGCTGCTGTATATCCTGTTGACTTCATTGGTCCTTTATTGTTCAGCGTGTGTTTTTAATGCTAAAACAGCCTGCGTTACATTACCTGAAGTATCAGACTTTCTCTCCCCACTGTTTTAGTTGGACTAATCTAGAGCACTGTGAGTCGCTGGGGATGAGCCTGTTTCTGCCCAGAAGATGGAGACAAAGTACTCGAGCTTCTGAGCAACACCTAACCAGAGCTGGGAGAGGAGGAGAGGGAAATAAAATTTCATCTGTCCAATAAGCAGGACTGAGATAAAACAATACTCTTGTTATGTTGTGTGTAAGCAATTCGGTTTCCCTTGCTCTGCAGGTAAAATAGAGAACAGCAGCTCAGTCTAAGATGAATAATTCTCTTAAGATATGTAAGACTAGCTTAAAAAAAAAAAAAAAGGAAAATAGTATTTATGGAGGGAATGATTTTTAATGTATTGGCTAATATAAGCCACTTCACACATTAAACTGCCCGACATGGGACTTGAAGAATCCATTGTATGGAAATGTGTGGAAGCTGCTGCATTAGAGCAGTGAAGGCATCTCTGTTCATGTGAAACAAGTCAGGTATTTGGACAAAGGGCAATCTGCTGAACTCTGCTATCGAGAGCAGACTCAGCTCGTACTCTTGTAAGTGCAGAAAACTGTTTTAAAATACTTATATTTACCTTGGTGCTAATTTGAACAAGGACAAAAAGCTAACTGGGAGTAGTTTCTCAGTAGGCACGTGTGAATTTTGTATGCTGTGGACAGCGTGCTGCCCTTATCCACGTGAGCAGTAGGAATTTAGTTTCCTGGAAGCTGTAGCTCAGCAATCATCTGAGCTGAGTGAGCAGAAAAACTCCACAATTCGAAATGGGGCTTTAGAATGCAGGTTTCTCAAAGCAGTTACCATAGATCTTGCCCAGGGTTCCCTGCCATAAAGGCAAGGAATAAGCAGAGATTCCCTAATGCTAATAACTGTGTATTATGTGATTGCAAATCTTGAGTGGCCTTGATGGAGTAAGATAAGGGGTCACTATTTACAAGCATTTCAGATGGCTGGTGTGACTTGAAGGAGTGAGAAGGTTAAATTGCTTCTGAGGCAGCTTTGAAACCTGCTGGCTGAGACCTATCAAGGTGTCAGGGATTTCAGGTCTTTAGCAGAAGATGTATAAGAAAAACATTAAAATAACAAGGCTACTTATTTCTAGAATATGTACTTCATGTTAATTCCTTAGGTCATTTATCTAAACTCTATTAAACTAGCATGGATCAGCATATTGGAAAGAGGAAGAAGGAGGAGAGGTGGCTTAAAAACATTTGAGGAGAAGGAGAAAGGTTGGAGTTTGGTTCCGTGTTGCTCATGACATCTAATAAAGACACTGCTACTCTGGGAGTTGCCTAGGAATTCTTGTAGCAAAGCTACCCAAAAGTGACTGTGTTGTTGTGTCTTTTTCTTTCAAGTTGGCACAGATGAATCCCAAGAAAGCAGCATGACGGATGCAGATGACACACAGCTCCATGCAGTTGAAAGCGATGAATTTTAACCTCCAAAAGCCAGTGGCTGGGCTTGAGGGTGTGACGTGGTACTGTTGTGTTCTCCCCTTCCTCTGCATCCTGGGTCTTCACATCACTGAGCCAGCACTGTCGTTATTCTCCACTGACACCATGAGTGACACTCAGACTGAAACTGTACCCAGAATTAATGGCAGTGCAATGTTCCGCTGCTACTGAGTCTGACCAGCTGGCTCTTACACACACTTATAAAAATGACTTGAGGAAATGCTATTTTTGGACTCCCCTTTGCTGGAAGAATATCATGGAAGAAAGACTTGTGGTTTGCTGTAACAGAGCCAGTAGATGTGGGGATAGTACTAATGAAGCAGTGTCTTGTTCTTTTTCCAGAAATGTGTCTTAGTTTGGTTCTTTCTTGGTAAGCAGAGTGCTAAACTTCATTTCAGAGTTCAAGGACAGTGTTGAGAAGTGCAGGCTGTTAAAAGACTTTTGCATATTGTAGTGTAACTTAAATGCCAGGGAATGTAAATGACCTTAAAGCTGCAGTGTCTCCAAGTGAACAAATTACTGCACGTGCTCAGGACTGGGAATATGTCAGCCTATATGAAACATCCAGTGTCCCTACGCAGAGTGCAACCTTGCAGGAGTGTAAATGTGGCAGGAGAATTGCATTGCAGAATCACAGCTTCCCCAGAATGCTTTCATGTTCTAACCAAGACTTAATTTATTCACCTAGTTTCTAAAATGTCAGTGTTTACTTTGTACTGCAAACAAACAAGTGGGCAACACGTTGCTTTGTTTTTCATATACCCCTTGATTTGTTTTTTCTCATATTCTAAGAATAATAAAGGGAAAATCAAGAGAAAAATGTAGATAGAGCTGTAATGTGGAAACCTCAAACCTTTAATCCACGGTTATTGCGCATTTCTAGTTAAATAAACTTGGAAGACCATGGAAGCCTTAATACAATCAGAACCTTACAGTCAAATTCATGGAATATTTGTTTAAGATAGTGTCCTTTTTAAAACTGTTTTGTAAAACGTGGTCTGAACAGGATGCAACTTGTGCAATTATCTCTTGTGCTCTTTTTTTTCCTCTTTCTTTTTTTAATTTTCTCAGAGTATGTTTTCACTCTAGGACTTTAGAGCCTTTTCCTCTCCACAGAGGCCGAATGTGGGAGAAGGAAGCGACACCCTCTTGAGTCCAAAATGATCTTTCTCTGTAGCATTCTGCAGCAATGATTGGCACCCTTTATGCGGTGATGATAAAGAAAGTGTATGATATGAGCAGTTTTAAAGAGCAATTTATGCATAATAAAGGGGGAATGATATAAATTTCATAGCAACATACTTGTTGTGATCAGTCTTAATTTTTTTTCTATGTATATTGTTTTTTAGGGATCCTCTAGTTACCTTTAGGAGATTTTTTTTTTTTTAATTGTGTCCTTGTCTTACCCTTGGCCTGTGTTCTGTCACCCCTCTCACTGAGTCGTGTGGATACCTCCATATCCTGAAAAATAATCCACACATGCAAGATTTTTTTAAAGGCTTAAAATTCTAATAGTGCAAACAGGAATTTCTAAAATCTGAGGAATTATAATATATTAAGGAGCTTTGTGCCTCTGCCATGTACTTCTACTCCGCCTTTGTGTGGAAGGTGGGTGAATGGCTTGGAAAATCATGGAGTGATTGAGCTGCCCCGAAGGTGCAGGATCCTGCAGGGCTTGGGGTGGGGAGAGGCTGGGGTGACCCTTTCCTGATGGATCCTCCCTCTCCTCCCTTCCACAGCGGATGCACCCAGAGCCAGGTGGAGTTTTCCCATCCAGCCCCTGCAGCCGCCTTCCCCCTGCATCCCTCCCCGTCAGGCTCTCAAGGACGAGTTACTAGAAAGCACCACAGCACGAGGGCTGCTGCTTTCGGATGTTTTCCAAGCAAGAAAAGGAATCTTTTCCCTCTTTGGGAGCTGGAGAACTCAGCTGAAGTCAGGGGCTTTTGTCCTTAGCTGTGGAGCCATTCCCTGCCCTTGCCTGCAGTTTTCTTATTAAAAGAACTCAGGAGTTTTCCAAACCAAACACTGCTTGGTTAGCTGGGGACCAGAGGGCTAGGAAACTTGGGTGTTTTTTTCCCTTTTGTTCTCCGAGAGTCGTGAACCAGCCTGGCACAACAAACAGCCTGGAAGGAGCTCTTGATTGGGTGGGATTTGGGAAGGATGTTCATGTTACTCCAAAGGTTTAATGCTTAAAAATGCCCTTGCATTATTTGCATATCATCCCTTAAGATGATGTTTTTTTCCTAAAAAAAGTTCAAATGATATTTAGACCATGCTGCTATTTGACCTTCTAAATAGTCACCCCAAATCAGTACTTAATAAAATTCTGCTCTCCTTAAAGAGAGGTAAGGAGAGGGAGGACAAGCATGAAGGCACTCTGGCAGCCAGGTTAGAGGAAGTGTGTTTGCTGAAAAGAATTAGGGAACTGTCATTTTTTTTACAACAAAACTATGGAAAAATGCAAAGTGTGGGTGTGGTGTGTACTATTTGCATTCAAATGATGTTATTTGTCTTTTTTTTTTTTTTTTTTTGCTTTTCCTGATTTTTTCTTTCAAAAATTGTACAGTCTTAGGAGAAAAAAAAAAAGTCTTTTCTGTTAATATATTTGCGATTCATTAAAGGATGTGGAAAATCCAAATAAACTACTTTTAAAAGCAGGTTTCTAACCAGCTCGTGTGGTTAGCGCTGGAATTGATCCTCAAGGAGAGGGACGGAGCAGCGGGGCCGAGCAGGGAGCGCGGAGGTGACTGTGGGCGGCTCAGCTGCAGCGAGGACCAAACCTGTAACGCAGATCTGCAAGTGGCACCACTCTGTGGAGTCTTGACATGATTTTCTCCAAAATGGGTTTAAAAAAAAAAAAAAAAAGGCTGGAAGTGGGACTTAGTAGGAGGAAAACAAATGGGCACCGAAGGGGCTGGGGATTTGCTTTGGAGTTGTGCTATAGAACTGATCCAAAGGAAGGTTCCTAGGGGGTATCTGTCTGTCCTTTTCACCAAAACTTAGCCCTGATTTTAGAGATGGACATCAAGGTTTCAAAAAATGTTTACTGCTCCCTCCCAACTTCTGCATCTTGATAGGTGAGTCAATAAGCTCCTGGATAAGGCACTAAAAAGGTTTTTAATTACATAACAGCTTGTCTGTGACTGCGACCTGCTTTCTGCTCTCAGTGAAACGGTTAGAGAGGTTGCCCTACTTGGAGATGTGGGGGAAATATGGCAGGGAAGAAGAATTTACTGCTGCGCCTGTAACATCTCGAGGCGTCCAGCTGCATAGAAATGCTCCTGGCTGCATACGTCGCAAGCCTGCATTAAAGATCTTAGCGCTTCCTTTAGACCGTAGCCTGCAAAATAATTTTCCAGGGGTCAGATTTGGCTTTAAAAGCTATCCTGAATTTCTCCCTTTCTTGCTGCTACTTTGTCTCTCCTTTTTCACTCCCCGTGTCCCCCCCCCGCGGCCAGTGACCGCTGTGCGCAGGGATGTAGCCGCACCGTGAAATTCCCC
>NW_010586569.1:559850-580559 GCF_000705375.1 Tinamus guttatus | reverse complement strand
TTCCCACTTTCAAAAAATTCTTCCACAGTCTGATACTTACATTTCCCTTAATTTGCCTGACGTGCCATAATTGCAGGTTTATAGCATGTAAGGTTATGTCTAGAACATTTCTTTCCTCCTTGCCTGCTGCAGGTAGGCTGATGCACTAGGAACACCTGTGTATTGCCAGTTTCTGCACTTTTAGTGACCAGGGAAACTTCCAGACTTGTCCTTTCTGCACTTTCTACTGGTTAAGTTCACAAAAAACCCACTTAATTATTGCATAATCCCTTCATGAATCAAGCTTTTAGGGTGCAATTCAAGTTGCAGTAAAATAAGTGTACTTCATATGTTAACAATTACAGGATTGATTTATAAAACCATCACACACTGTTTGCATTGGCTTTTCCAACTATTTTATTCACAAAACTGAGTTCATTCACCCAAAATAAATTCGTCTCCTTTTAGAAACTCTTTGAGCATTTGCATCTCTGTACAGATAAAGATGATTTTACATCCTGTAAAAAAAGGATGGAGCTTTCTGCTCCTACTGCTCCAACCTCAACTTTATTATCGTTCAGAGAAACAGGCAGTTGGATGAATTAGACATGGATGGAGCCACATCTCTGTCTCACAAGGTTTCAGTGACAGGTCATCACTGGTGGGACTCCAGACTGAAAGGGTGGATTACACCAAGGAACTCACCCACTCTAAAGGAGTCCAAGACAAATTAAGCTTAGAAGTTCTAACACTATCCCATAAATTTAAATCTATGCTGTAAATTCGAGCTTGTTTTGCTCAGTCTGACATAAATGAATGGCAGCTGTACTCACACAGTTGTAAAATATTCTTTATACCTGTAAGTCTAGTGTGGCAAGAGCAAGACAGAACTGATGCAAGATTAAAAGAGAGTCCATTGTCTTCCTTTGAGTTAAGGCAGAATTTTACCACCAGGTTCAGTAGAGATCTACAATACAAGGAAAGTCTATAAAGAGCTTAGGACCAGAATAACATGATTTTGTTTTATAAATGTTGTGTTTCACCTGGATGGAAACTCAAATTATATTTTAATATATTTTAACCTTTAAAATAGGGTTTTTAAAAAAACCTTAATAGAACATAACAGTTTATTTTAACTGCTTTTTTGTCCTTTTTTCATGAAATTAATTTTTATGTCCACATACACACACATATAAATATGTTTAACATTTTAAAATGAAGCAGTAAAGAAGTTCTTGACGGAGACACTTACATAAGCGGGACATCTCTGCTTTTCGACTAAACTTTCCTGTTTCTAACTAAATATTGAGTGAATTTCCCGATTAGAACATGTAATCACTTTGGGAAAACTGTTCTTTCGCAGTCATATTTCCTGAGCAACTAGAGCTTTGCCTTTGGCTAAACTAGCACCACAAGTCATAATCAATTAAAGTCCTTGTTTTTCCTTTTGGAACCAAGTACTCTAGTTTTTCTTTTGTGTGAGAGTCTTATAGCAGGTATATGCGTAAGTGTGAATGTTTTCCTATGTCACTGATATTAATGAAGCCCTGTAGGTGTATTTGGAGCACATTTTCTAAAAGAACTTATAGAAAATATTTTCCCTTCCTTCCCTTCCTTCCCTTCCTTCCTTCCTTCCTTCCTTCCTTCCTTCCTTCCTTCCTTCCTTCCTTCCCTTTCTTTCTTGAGAGATACCCAGACATCTGCCTATAAAGTCAATGTTTGTGGCCAGTCTTGGATTTTCCTTCCTTCCTTCCTTCCTTCCTTCCTCCCTCCTTCCTTCCTTCGTTCTTCCTTTCCTTCCTTCCCTCCATTCTCCATCCCTTCCTCCCTCCCTGCCTCCCTTCCTTCCTTCCTTCCTTCCTTCCTTCCTTCCTTCCTTCCTTCCTTCCTTCCTTCCTTCCTTCCTTCCTTCCTTCCCTTTCTTTCTTGAGAGATACCCAGACATCTGCCTATAAAGTCAATGTTTGTGGCCAGTCTGGAATTCCATACCCCAAATCAGACCATGAACTTGTACCTTTTTTCTTTTTTTTTCTTTTTTTTCTGGAAAAGTGCTGCAGGAAAAGATTCAAACAATATTCTGATATATTATTCTGATATAGAAGAAATACATTATTAAATGAGGCATAGAAATACTCCTTCAGATCGAGCTAATCAAACAGAAACTGTTTCATCATTTTACACTTGAGTAACGAATGCTAACAAGGCCACTGAATTACTGGGCTCCAAGTCCAGCTGAAACTCCTTTATTGGTGAAGCTGGGACAAAAGTTACAAATGTGGCTTGGCCTGGAGCAGTAAGCTGAAATTCATTATTAATAATTGACTGTCCAGCCAGACTTACAAATTGAGAGTTTCTTAGAGTTCCTGAAATTAAAGACACAGAGAGCTGTTAGGAAAGTGTGTGGTATCTGCTGGCATGCATATTCCCAGAGAACTCACTAAGCCTATTTAAATCAATGAAGGCACTTTTTATCTTTTTCCAGGGATTTGTGACAGCTTTCACATTTTCCCAGAAACACTGAGGTTCAAAGCTAGGAGCATTTCTTCCTGGACTGTCATAATATCTTAATCCAGGATTTTGGAGGGAATAATCCAATTGGACTATCCTAAAGATATTCTTCTGTAAAGAAGCAACTGATTAAGCAAGTGCCAACATGTTTAAAACAAAGAGATTATCACGAAATTAAATTCCAGTTGGAGGCAACATGAATCTGCCTCAGCAAAACCAAATTTCAATTGCCATTTAGCAGCATCCACAGGCAGTAACCAGGACCTCCCTGAACTAGATACTTCACAAATCCAGCTTCTCCAAAGCTATTGTAGAAACGGTTGCTTTGGACAGCCAGGACTGAATGTCTTTATGAGTGTGACTGCCTTCCTGCTCCAGAAGTGGCTTTGCTTTGACTCATGATGGGCTCCTGCTTCTGCTATCAGATTAATTTGTATAGCTGCACGGCTGCCTAGTCTCACAACACACTATATCAGTGGTGCTACAGTTACTGGAGCTCTTAAAATGTGAGGGAGAATTCTATTCTGCATCAGACCAGAAGTCCAACCACCTCAATGTATTGTGTCTCCAACAGTGGCCCCAGAAAGATGTACATGGAGGAACACAACAAGAGAGAACTCATATGATGGTATATATCCTAGATAACTAGTTCTCCAGATCTCGATAATTTTTGGGTTAATTGTCTCTGCCAGAGGTAGTGCCTTATCATCAGTCATGACCATAATTTAATATATAAGAAAGTTTTTCAGTGTAAGTTATGAGAATTTAGAGAGACCTTGTAGAAACACAGAACTCTAAAGAACTATCATTCATTACACATAGTTTTACTGTAGACCTTAGGTCGCAAATACCATTGCTTCTTTTTGAGAAATCAGTTTTAAACACAATAGAGTGTTATTTTACTGCATTATTTCATTAATATTTTAGAGAAGATACCTTATGGACTAAAACATTACTTAATATAAAACATCTACAGTTCTTATATCACTAGTATTTTCCAACCTAGCATCTTCAGGTGGGCTTAGAGTAGACACATAATATATTTCTACACTTATACTGTTAAACTTGCCATGTTCATGCAGTAATTGTGATGAAATCAGGGGTTTTGTGGTTGCCTGAGGGTCCCCATGAGGTGTCGTTTCTGTGTGGGAGGGCAGAGCTCAGATCATATACCCATCTGCTTTGCAGTCTTGTGATTAATGAGGCAAAAAAAAAAGAAAAAAATATAAAATGTAAAAATTCCCTTCAGATTGAGACAGTAGCTATGTTGTTTAGATCAAATCGAGAGCAAAATATTAAGAAATATGAAAAACCACTGTTTATGGTGAAATTTTTCCATGTACATTCATTGTACACCGAGGAAGGGACCTGGCTTTTCCTCTGCATTCCGCCCATTATAGTTCCTTACGCAGGAGCAAGGGCAGGCTGTAACTGATGATCATAATGAAATGACAGTGGTTTCCTACTCACTTTGCTTACACACACTGGCCTTCTAGAGGATGGAAAAAGCTGAAGATTTGAGCATTAGTTTTTTGCAGGGAGGAATGCAATCATCTAAGCTGTTAACCCCCTTAGTGCTGTGGCAACCAAGAGAGTCCGGACTACGGCAGCTACATCTGCAGGCAAGCGATTTTACTCATCGTTTTACAAAAAAAAAAAAAAAAAAAAAAAAAAAAGACGCTTCAGGCTTTTACCTCTAGAGGGGGATAGATACCTGTATACTGCTTGCTGCTTTTAGTTGAGGCGAGATCTTCACAGAGAAGGTATCTCGTGTCAGGCTCCCTCCAAAACCTAATGAATCACCTTGCAAATACACGATAATTTTGCCAGAGCTGCAGGATTGCTTCTGATAAAAGATTGTAGCAATATTTGCTTTGATACAAACTGGGATCTCTGATTTTCTACTCAAAGTGAGGCTGCAGGCTCCTCATGGGCAAAGCAAAGGAAGAGAAGGTGAGACACTACAATCCTTACTTCATGCCTGCTCTGCTACATATGTGCTCCAGGGGCGAGTTGGAGGGTAAAAAGGAGGGTTATCATGAGCAAAGGAACACAGCAGAAGTGGTGTTGCTCCTGTGGGAATGTCTGTCCCTCAGTTCTGCAGAAATTCTAAGTGTCAGTAATGTGAAATATGCTGTTTGTCCTCAGTATAAACAGAAGTAATGAATATAAATAATTCATCTTGCCTTTCTCATTCCTGCCTGTCCTTCAAGAGAGATATGGGAATAGCATGACAGCTAGCATGGATGTTGGATATAAATGATCTCCAGATGGAAAAGGAATTCAGCCACTTGCTTGAAATTTCCAGATGTTCAGAAGCCCTGGACAAATCACACGCATATATTAACAGCACGGATCATCATGTGCCTGGAGGCATCAAATCGAGTGCGTCTTTGCTGCGCTGTTGCTTCCTGTGCAATGGGTCTTTCATATCCACAATGTGCTCCACACGAGTTAGTCATATACACACCAGCTGCTTGGTGGATCTGCTAAACCCCAAAGTGTTGAACCCAGGAGCACCTGCTGCACGCAGCATGTATTCCTATTTCTGACCTGCATTTCCCAGAGGGAAATACAATCCTCCATTTGTCAGCAATGGAAGGAGAAGGTCTTTTCAGGGCCTGACCTGGCTGTGCGCAACATTTACATCTTGTATTTGCTTGCGATCCCAAGCTGAACCATGGTGGTGCCTTCTAACCTCCACAGCTAGAGATTCATAGATGCTTGCAATGCACTGGAAAAAAGAAAACAGATAAACAAACAAACAGAAACCTGCAAGCTTTTCCTCCTTTTCCTTTAAGGAAAAAAAAAAAAAGAGAGAGAGATAAAATGCTTTGTTTTTGTTCTTCTTTTTGAAACATATATATTGGCATTGACAGTGGATTATGTATGATTTTAATTACACTTAGAAATTCCTGCAAATGGTACTTTTAACTAAACAAATGTTATATAATGGAAAACTCACTGGGACCATGGAGAGAGCCAAGCTGCATATTAAGGTACATCAACAGATCAGTTTTTTGTCTAATGACACACGTCTAAGTTAGGAATAGTCTAACATTAAAGAATAAAAAGTTTGATCTCTGTCTTTAAGCCTCATGAACACGGGAAAAGTAATATCTGCAACACTGCAAGACATGAAATACCATTTTGAAGGAAAAGAAATGCAGAAAAAGTAATATCAACATACATGTAAAACAAAATCAATAATTCTGCCAAAAACAAATGACACAAATCTACCTTTTCCCTTTTTTTCCCAATGTTTACTCTTCAGCTTAAAAAGAGAAGGAGGGTAAGAAAGAAGAGTGAAGCAGTACATTTTCCTCCCCTAAGTTTTCTCTTTTGTTTTTTTTTCCTGCCGATCCTAAGGAGTCGCTCCCACATGTACAGGCTGTATTCTGTGGTGCTTTCGCTCCCTAAGGCCCCAAGCTCAACACTTGGTGTTTCTTTTCAACAACCTCCACTTCCTTTGTGCATTCCAGGGCACAGTCCCCTCGCTGGCAATGGGGGGTTTCTGCCAACATAGGAAAGTGAAGCTAACATAACACACATGCCCTGTCACTTGGAGTTGGCATTTCAAAAGTCCTTCTTCATGATGTCTTTGCACCTTCATTCACCCACTTCAGCCTCCATTTCCCTCTCCCATCCCTACCCTCAAATGGCTGATCTTCTGGCAACAACTGGGAAGGCAGTTTTCTGGGTTTAAACTAGTTTCATTGAGAAGTCACCCTTTGTTTAATGTTGAGTCTTTCATGATTAGCAGTTCTCTTACTCGACAAGTACATTTAGATAGTTTGGGATATATTAAGATTTTGATGCAAGTCTCTATAGACAACACAAAGACTTTACTTGTCATCTCCATATTTGACATGTGAATTGATTCCTCTTCCAAAGGTCATGAATTACGTTACAGAAATCAGGGCATTTTCTTGCTATATTGTCTTGCTTGAGGAGACAAGCCTGAATGAGCAATGTATGTAGCTTTGCTTGTTTGAGGCCAAAAAAAAAAAAAAAAAAGGCTAAATCTTTGCCATGGCTCTGAAGTAGATCATGGACTATTGGGATGATATAAGTTGGCTTGCCATATAGCTTGAAGATAATTTCATACTACGGGATTACAATCTCTATTCTGGGATACAAGTCACATCAGAGAATGAGGCTGTGTGTATTTTTGAGATCTATATTCTTCCTGTCACTGACAAATGGTTTTCTGATGCCAGTCACAGATCTCTGAGATCACCCAAAATGCCCCAGTTCGCCCTCTGTGAATGCCTCTGTTCGCCCTCATTTGAAGCATGAGAGGTCTGAAAAATTTGTACACAGCAACACCGTGAGATGGCCACAGGTGCTATGAATTTGTGCTAGTATCATGGGGAAAAGGCTAAAAAACCAGAGAAGGGGCATTTGAGCAGCGAGCCCTGCTCCTAGGACAAAGATGCTCATGGCCAGTGCAGGCGGTGGCAGACGAACTTGGGGCTGTGTATTTGCACTTCCAGATATCCATCTGTTGCAAATGCCTAAATAGCCTGAAAGATAAGGCTAGCCCACAGTTCATTTTTTTTCAGCGATTTCAGTTTTAAGAACCCAAAATGAGTGCGAGCAACAACAGAAACAAAGGTGAATCTCAACACAGAGAGATGACGCAGTCTGTATAAAATCATATGGCCAATGGCAAACAAAAGACTAATTTGTGGGGGAAGAAAACATTTTTGGTATGAGTAATTATTGGCAATGAGTAACTGGCCAAAAGCTATCTTTATTAGAATAAAGCAAAATTGAGGATTTCTGTTTTAAACTTTGGGGAAACCTTTTTTTTTTTTTTTCCCTAAAAATACAATTTTCTTCTCACTTAGAGTCAGAAGAAAAAGTCAGAATTTCCTCTGACATGAAATACTTCAGAAAGAGACCCACATCAGGGCTCAATCTTTCTGTACTGAGTTCAGTGGTTACAGTTTAGGATATTTTGTTATTTTGTTAAAGTCAAAATATTACAGTTGAATTGAAGTGCTTCAACCGTAGAGAAGTGAAGCACTTCAAGCTGATGAAATGAAATATTCTGATACGTTTCTACTGAGCAATTTAGGTAAAATGTTGGAATCCTAGTGAGTCTCCAGACAACAAAGAGCTAGCAATGGACTGCAGAAGGATGCATGGAGGGAGAGCACATTGTGGAGCCTTAGAAATAAATGAAATGGAAGGTTGACAAGAGCTTTCTGCTTGCAAATCTTAAAGGACCTTGTGTGGGAACAAAAGACACTTTAAAAATAAACATTGCTAGGACTCCCTTTCTCTCTAGTTGTCTTTATGCTGCCAGGAAATATTTCAAGTTGTTACAGACAAAGAAATGCAGTAAGAGTGAAAAGAGACTGTTCATTTTGCATGTCTAGATCCCACCTGCTTACTTTTTCCATGCGTGAGCTCTTAAAATCTACATTTTTGGTTATGTTTTTTTTTTCTTTGTACCGGTTTGCCTGCTCTAGAGAAGGCAACATAATATTTATGCACAGAACTTGTACAATAAAAAGCACGTGAGCTCCCTTCTGACAACGGGTAAGGATTTTCGGTCGGTGCACAGGCTCTGATGTTCACCAGGAATATTAATCCTTCGCTCACTTGGAAAAAGAAAAAAAAAAAGTTTCTATCAAGTCCTCAAGTCTTTTACCAAAGATCTAAAAAAAATGTACCTTTCCATTCTGAATCCCTGTCAGATTGGCCTGGATCTACTTCACCCAGTGCCATGGGACTGATTATCAGATGCTCTTTCCCAGGACATGGGGGGCCTTCTCATCCTGACAGCTCTGTGTCTGGAGTTTGGGAGCACCATCTCTCCAAAGATATGTTAGACTACGACCAAACCTACTCCATTTCTTGTGAAAAAGAGTGTGAACTTCATTCCCTGAAGAACTTAACGTTGTTTCTGTAAGCTCAAAGATATATTTTCTCCCATTAGGCCTAGCAGGGTTGATATTTTTCTCATCACGTGGCTCAGTTTGCTCTCCCATCTTCCTGAGCAGGATCAAATGGCCAAGTTTCAGGAAAACCTCAGTCAGATTTTTTCCTTTAGAAAATATTGGATTCCCATTAAAAATAGCTGTCACTCATGGCCTTTCAGGCTCAGTCAGTATTTCTGATTCTCCACTGACTTTCACTTTGAGCATTCCCAAACAATGTTTATTCTTCAAGGCAGGACTGTGATACTGCATTACTGTAAAATAAAAAGCACATATTCTTATTTAAACTAAAGGCCTCCTTTTGCCATTGAGCATCAGAATAAGTTAAAGTGGATACAAACACAATGTAGATGCACTAGATATACATCTTGTATTGTCAGAGGAAAGTTGGTGAGTCTCACATGTTGACAGCAATTTGGTTTGTTCCTTTAAAGCCCCAAGTCCTGGCATTAGGAATGTGAGAGAAGGTCAGTTTTCAAAAAAAAAAAAAAAAAAAAAAGTTCATTTCTATTTTTTTTGTTTGCTGGATACCAAAAGGACTTTAGGAGACACATAGTCCATTATTATTATCTTTAGCTCATGTTTAAGGGCAAAAGTATATTTTGATATATTTGTATTATATTTGGAAAAATATTTGCTTGTGTAGTGCCCTTACACAAGCAAGGATTGCACTGCAGGTCATATGTTGTTTCTGATATAAAACTGTCGTTTTGAACAGTGTAACTCCTCTATAATATGGATGCAGGGTTTTAATTATAGTAGTTCTTTTTTTAATAAGCTAAAATATGACTCAGATTATGCGCCAGGAAAGGATATGAAGAGGAAGAAGAGTTCAAAGCTACAGGCACAGAAATCATGTTCTCCACTTCCTGCTGTTCGCTGCTTCTTGGGGAAAGAAACGGCAAGTAATTTGGAAAGGCCAAGAAAATCGTAGGAAAAACCCAGAGACCTAGCTCAGTCCTTGTTTCCACTGGTTCAAGGGGTGTAACAGGTTGACAATACACCCCAAAGGTAAATTCCTATGGGCTGTGATCAGACTGCAGCTTTTAGCATATACTTATTCCTGGGCTGGTGCCTACATTTCCAATAAAAACTCTGTGATTGCCATCTTAAGTGGGTTCCTACAATTTGAATGACAGATTTATCTGTTAAGCAACTCTTTAGGAATGGACAAACAAGGCATATTTTCCATAAAGGTTTATGGACATGTATTATTCCAGACTCCAGCAGCTGTAGGATCTGGCATTTACCATCTGTAATCCAGCTGTGATGCTGTGGGATGGTTTCATGTGGCACTGAGGAGAGGGGGGGAAAAAAGAGAAGGAAAAAAAAAGGAAAAGAAATGGGAAAATTCAAAAGAAGGAGACGGGAATATTCTGCACTGAGGGTAGAAATTCTATTTAGTTCAGTTCTTCTGCTAAGATACCACAGAGTTTGAAGAGTTTGGAGAAAAAAAAAAAAGGCACAGAAAAGGGACTGATTCTCTTCTCTGTTATTCACATTTGCAGTTGTTTCTCTCACCATGTAGGAGTGATATGGGCATCAAATTGGGATAGGAGAGTCCCCGGGCAGTCCTTGCTGGAGCACTTCTGGACACAGAGGAGCAAGCTCCAGCTCTTGGCTTCCCTACTGTTTCCTGGCATGTAGCCTGTTCCCAGGATATTATCTGAAGTTGGTCATACAGGTTTATGGTTTATTTTTATAGCAATATTTTCAAGCAATTATCTTCCAACTTATTGCTATAGACCTTTATACTCCCAATCTAGCAATGGCTTGTTTCCGTAAATCCACTTGTTTAAGATTTCCCTCATGTGTGCACACTAAACACATTGTTAACCTTGATGGGCAGTTAAACACTTAACCAGCACTGCAAAATTTCAGCTCAATTTCAAGTGTTGTAAGCCTTATTTTTTGTGCCTGTTCTGCAAGCCTGGCATGCTAAGGTAATAAAGGAAGGAGTAAAATACCTAGAGCAAGTAACTTACCTCATTTAAATCACTGTGGTTCTACAAGGTTGATAGAGATATAGACATTTATATGCACTCTAAATTCAGCTTTATGTAAAAAGCTCTTGTACTTAGTACACACTGGTTTTCATAGGTGTATCTGTATTTTACTTTTCCCTTGATGTTTCTGCTTCTTTTTTTTTTCTAAGAGAAGACATTAAGTTTATTTTTAAAATGTTGACTTACCAGTCACTATTGATTTTGGCATGTTTCAGTTCCTTAAATAAATGTGATTTTCTTATGTAAAAAAAAAAATCTATTAGGGATATTGCTGGCCAGTGAGTTTTACACCTTTACAACAAACTAAAAATCCAGGCTGTTTCTCTACTGTATTTTTTTGGTTTACAGCCAGTGTAACTCAAATTACTGACCTGGAGATGAGCAGCCTGAAGACGTATGTGCCTGGTTCCTCTTGCCTAGCAGAGGTATCCCAAATATAACATGCAATTCCCATTTTAGCAATAGGTAAATCCTGGACCCTGTGTTCTTGGATCGGGAAGAGGATGAGGGAAAATATTGCTGTAGAGATTACTGCACAAGTGAAAACCCAAACAGAGCACGTGCGGATGCAAAACGAGGCAGGAAGAATGCAAACTTAAACACTCTACATGAAAAGATTAATTACATAAAATAAAAGCTGGAAGAATCAAAAGAGCCAAACAAGGCAGCACAGGAAATCTCTAAAAATGTTGCTGTTGACACTGAAGACAGAGGATATTGTGGCTGGAGCTGCAAAACAGCTGCCACAACGAAACAAATTAAAACCCTCTGAGGACCAAAACCCACAATAGGCAGTAACATAAATTAAGTGAGGCAGTATCTTATCTGTGCATCCCAAGTAGAATAGTTGCTTATAGCATGGAAAAGCAGCCCAAGAGCACCATTGCCAGCAGCTCTTTCAGGGCCAGCAAAAGCTGATGTGATCTTGTGCGTGTTAAAATCTTAATAGTATCTTGCTGCCATTGTATAACTGTGATTTCTTCCCTGCTTTTCCTTCCCTATTTTAAGACGCACAGTAGCAGATGCTGAAACTCATGATTTTGATGATCTAAGCAGTGAGGAGCTGCACACACACACTTTTAAACGGAGCGCTGTGATATTTCCTGCCAGGCCAGCCTGTTTGCTGTGTGGCATTGCAGATGGCACTGCATTAAAGAGCAGCTGGGCTCCTCGCTGCTGCAGGGAGGTTTGCTCATAGGAACCCCTCAGCCTCCCAATCCCATCCCAGTTGCACTTGGTTACTGAGAAAATTCTGCATTTGTTATAAGGTGCTTATGCTGATTTACAAAGCCGCTGAAAAGCATGGCCCGAGTTACCTTTCTGAGTTAGTGACTCTTTACTCCGCTGGTCACAGGCTGGGGTCAACTGATACAGGTCTCTGTACATCTCCAGCACTGAAACGCGTCACTTTGGGTGGTCGCTCTCTCAGCCTTTGTGTGCATGGACCCTACTGACAGTATCAACATCGTTACCTTCCTTGAGATTAAAGTCTAAGCTCATGCGCAGTTGTGCTCATTGGCTTTTGTGCTCATACACATCATTTTGTCTCTCCCCAAAATCTGTGCTAAAATCCTTTGCCAGTCATTTATATTTAGTGCCTCGAGACATGTTTTAAAGATAAGGCACTAAAACTGGTGATTTCTTTTTCCCCTCTTTCCATCTGTATTTTCTATTTGCAAATGCAATTATCCCAAGGTATATGACAGGACATAATGTGCATTGTAAGTATTGGAGCACAGATGAACTTTTTTCTACTCTAAAGTAAACATTTGTCATGGAAGTGCAGAATATCTTTACAAAACACTACTTAGATTAAATACATAAAACAAAACAGCTGCTGCTTTAAATAAATGTAAAATATTTACCAAATTAAATATGTATCAAGCAATCCTGCACAGATTCTTCGATCTTAAATGCTCACTAAATCATCGCAATAGAACATTAATCAGAATTCCTGAGAGTCAGCATTCTAAAGCTGAAGCTGTTATTGTTACACAACTATTAATCATTACCTTAAATTCTGTAATCTGCTTGGTGCTGGACCTGACATAGATGATTTTGTGACCTGGAAGTTTGACTATATTGTTAATTGATGGCTTTTTTTGGCTAACTGGATGAGGAACAGGGAGGAAAAGGCATACCGGAAAAAAATAAAAAAGATAGGAATGTGCTTGCTCCAGAAATAGTAAAGTTGCTTTGTTTCACTGTTGCAACAAGTTCCATCATATGAAAACTATTATACGAAGGTTGTTTATTATTAAAGGTATACCGAGTGTTGTCATGGGATAAATATATCTCACTTTGAAATATTCTCAATAAATGTCTCAGTCACCACAACTTCCATTTAGCAGCAGAGAGCTGGCAGGAATGTTTTGTTTTAAAATTAATCATTCACTGTTCCTCCTTCCTGTCAGTATGTTTAAACACTGCAATACAAGCAGGAATATCTTGAAACTGTTTTCAAATGCATTCAATGTACAAGATCTCAGGCATGAAGCAATATTGCTAGTCCTGAATTTTGTAACTCTTTCCTCTAGCTATGTCATCCCAGCAAGAGAAACATTAGAATCCCAGGAGAATAAAATGAAGAAACAGCCAATAAGTTTTTAAACTGTGCAGTACTTGTAGAGAGCAGAGAGATTATTACAGACAAGAAGGCAAGAGATATTAATTTCAGGCATTTTAATTTAGGAAGGATGCCAGCTCACGAGAAATCAGCAAGTTATAAGATGATTCAGCTGAGTTTAAAGCTGTATGTGCGGAGCTGACTAAACTGCTAAAGAAAACAGCTGATGTGCATCCTTACCGAGAGGAGCACAAGAAGGAGGGCAGAGCTGGGGAGGGTCAGCAGCTGTTTATTCCTTACTAGTTGTTATGTTTTCTTCCAGCCTCCTTTCTTGCTTTTCTGCTTTGCTTATGTATTTGAGATTTGTGTGATGCCTGTGCCAGCTTCAGCTCAGAAAAGTCCCCCAGAAGATTTGCTGCCCATTTCTATAGGACAAGAGGCACTTGCAGAGTCTGCCCTGAGTCTGCGGCCATAAGAACTCAAACTGAGCTCGGCGTGCACTTTTCCTGCTTGCAGCAACCCCAGGGGAAGCCGGGCTCTAAACCACCACACAAAGGAAAACAGCAACAACAACAACAAAGCACCTTAAAATATGTCTTTGAGTATCCCTGGCACTGATTTCTCATAAAGGATTGTATCCCTGGGTCTGCAGTAAGATCACAGAAGAGCTTTTCTTTTAAAATGTTCTTACAGTGCTTATTTTTTCGTGATTCATAATTTTTCTGCCTAAGGAACCATAGCAGTTTACATAACTTCAGTGTATAAACAAAAGCAGAATACACACAAGAGTCTAGAGCTGAGGCAGGAGCAATTTCAATAGTGCAAGTTGACCCCTGAGTCCATTATGAAATACTTGTGCCCACAGTTTTGTATAGTGCTTATTTAGAATTTTTAACAGCATTTTATATGATTGATGTGCTACACAGGCATCCACTGGCTGCACAATGTTTCTTACACACAAGCTGTGTGAGAAAGCTGGTTTAATACAGTCTGCCCCTATTTTAAAGGCAAAGAAGCAAAGCCCTGCAGAATGAGAGCAGCAGAACCAAAATCAGGTTTTCGTCTTCCACCTTTCTCACCTTCAGGCCACATAAGGATCTTACTGAAGCTGGATTTGGAGGGTTTCTGTGAAAAAGAACATTTTAGAAAATAATTCCAGACACATTTACAGCCTCAATATTATTAAAAGTAGCTGCATAAACTGATTTTAATGTTTCAAATAAATATCTAAATGTCTATACTTGATGTAAATAACATTTGTCTCACCGTAGTCCTTACTGCCATTCCGGACTAAGACTGCACAATGGCAACAGAACCAGGCACAGTGATTTTACCAGACTCACTGGTCACAAACCTAAAATAAACTGCATCTGAAAATACACTTTCAGCTATTGTCTCCTAATGAAGTATTCTAGTCTGGGATTGGTTTGTATCTGTAGAAACAGAGCTGAAGTCTAGTTTTGACTGTTAATGGCATTT
Organism: Tinamus guttatus; assembly: GCF_000705375.1. Next base: position 566,070 of record NW_010586569.1, on the reverse strand, counting down.
AAGAAACTGCAGCAGAATTGAAAAATTGCCACATATTCTCATGGCTTCTGAAAATAAACTCTGATTTTAGAGGATGTTCAGCACATGTCGCTAAGAGAAAATGACTGTAAAACGAGCTTTAGAATCAATACTATGCAGAGAGGAAAATGAGGGCAAAAGGAGCCAATACATGGGGTGAGACAAGCAAAGAAAATGAGATGCTGAAAAAGAAAGGAAAATTCAATTACCTACTCTGAAGTTTATAGACTATAATATATTAAATAATGAGCACACAAAGTGTGCACATGCCCACATGCCCTTTCATGTATAAAATTATCTGAATGTGTGCCACATGCTGATTGTCAGTCTGAGAGGTTGCAAAACCTGAAAATAAGTGCTTAGAATCTCTTGCTGAAAAAAGACCAAAAAGAAAAAAAAAAAAAAAAAAGCTGAAAAATTCAGATACAGATTTTGGACTGGGTCTTTAAATGCTTTCAAGAGCAAGTGACTCCTTTTTCTGTAAACTCGCTCCACAAAGCTACAACTTGAGTGTAATTTCTTGCACAGCTGAAGTCTCTCTGATATTTCTTGTGTGACATGCCAGAGTCAGTGCTGAATTCCTGTGAAATCAGTAAAGTTACTTACCACTTTAGAAGTAGCTGTGGTCAATAGAGTGTGAATGCCAGCAGAATACAACCCAAAAGTGGAAAGAAACCTTGCACTGCAATTTAAAAATTAACTTTTTGTGTTAATATTTTCTTTAGCTGTTGTAAAAGAGATAAATTTTCCAGTTCAGGAAATAGTTTAAGACTCTTCAGACACCTAACATTTTTCTAAGCTTTTCCTAACATCTTCAGACACCTAACATTCTTCTAAGCTTTTCCTAACATTTTCTCTTGAGAATAAAAACTGTCTTTTTTAGCCTGAATTTTTAAAGAACAAGACTCACGTAATCTCACTCTCTGCTTGTTACCCACGGGAAAATAAATAAATAAAATTAAAGAGCAGGCAAATCTTAGTCAAGTTTGAAGTGAATCAGAAGTCTCAAACCAATTATGACTTTGGGAGTTTCATGGAACTTAATGGCATGACAGAAACACTAAAAAAAATCCAGATATTTGGCCATGCAGCAGCCTGCAAGCCAGTCAGTCCATGTAAGAAGCAGCTGGTTAACATGCACTCAGCTAAAGCACTGCTGCCTCTTGGCTGCTGCCACATGTCACAGAGGAAGAAAATAATGTCTTACGAAAATGTTAAAATGAATCTTCTTAAGTTTATAACATTGGCTGACATGTTATGTTTCAGAATTAAATATCATTTAGCCAATAGAGGTTATTTAGCAGAATTTAATGACATAATTAAATGTTTAAGTGATGAACTGCTGTAAAGGACAGACAGCTATATAATGATGTGTCCATATACGCTGTTGGAAGTATGAAGGGCCTTCTGGCTGCTGTGAAACTCTGTGGAGGACAATAATTCTGGTGACTAGAATAGCTTCCCCTCTGTCCTGATCTCCATTGCAGTTCTGCAACAGCTGCTGGGAGGCTTTGCTCGCCTCCCACCACCCACCTTGCTTTCCAGGCACTGCCTGTTGCAGCTCCGGAGCCAGACTCCCAAGCGGGGTTTGGCACTAAGTTTCCACTGAAGGAAAAGGAAGGGAGGAGGAAACTGCCTCCACTCTGAGAAAAAGGATCAAGACCAAGCCTCTAGACTTGTCCCATTCGTGGCCATCAGGCTACTGGATGTGCTCTGCACCCTAGACGTCCTGCCTGCACAGACGTGTTTAGTGTGGGAATAAAAGGAGCATGGAGGGAACTGGCACTGTGGTGGTGGTGGGTACCCACGGAACTTACACTCCATCCATTTGCTAGTGAAGCTGTTGCTGCAGCTTCGTGGCTCAGGTAGCCATGAAGGGCAAGGGCAGAGGCACCAGGGAGGTGCAAGCCCCATCCTTCAGCCTTTCCATGAGCTGTGGCCAAAGGACCGGCGGGCTGCAGACCCTGCTCATGTCCCCACAGTGTAGAGCCAGTCCAGTGCCTTCCTTGCAAGCCCATCCCAAGGCAACTTAGAGAGCAGGGAGGGATTGTCCCTTCCTGCTTTGCTTGCAGACAATTTGCAAACTAATTCCTCCAGGATGGCCGCACAGAGCAAATGAAAAGCCCAATCCAGAATCCGCTGCTGGTGCGGGTAATCCCTGTTTCGAGGAGTAATGCCTCTTGTTCAAATGCAGAGGCGAAAATTGAGCATTTCAGAGAAACGGTAAGCTTTGGTGTAAGCATGCTTTGTACGTGTCAGATTCAATAACTGGGTTTTTTTTGATTCATGAGATCCGTAAAACCAATAGGAGACTTTTAGCAAAGGGAATCATGGACTGGACAGGATGAAAGTTAGAGCAACAGAGAATAAGAAAGAAAAAGGGGCGAGGGGGGCGGGGGGAGGAAAGAGTTTTTTAGTAGGCTAAAATCGGTACATATATTTTTGTACTTAGACTGGGGAGGGGAATAGTTATGAAAAGAAGGAGTAGAGGAGCTGCATAAAAAGAATCTGACCGCTAAAAAGTAGTGCAAAGTGGGAAAAAGTACAGTCAAAAGCAAATGGCTTCCTTCTACCCGGGAAGAAGAGACAAATACAATCTACATTGTATAGACATTAATCTTTCCCATGGAAAAGACTACATGCTGTCCAGAATATGTACCATATCTACTAACCAGAAAATGCACCCTAATACGCATCAATTGGAAAGCCAAGAGAAAAAGAAATCCTTGTAGTAAAAATTGAAGTTAAAATAAAGGATTTGTTATTGAGAGAGAAACGTATTATTTTAAGAAGGTGAATTGGAGAAAAGATGTGGAGTTAGGAAAATGTTCATTGTCGGGGAGGAAAGAAAGAGGAAAAAGATGGTTTAGTTTTGCAGAAAGTTGAAATGTTGCCTGTTTTAAAATCGATTTAAAAATTCACATTGGATTCTGTGAGGCCATTTTTTTTCCAGTGAAGACAAAGTATTGAGACTGAGTATTAACCATCTCACAGTTATGCTGCTGTAACTAACTTAAGTGTATTCTTAAGTAAGTATTCTTTTTTTAAAAAAAAAAAAAAAAAAAAAAAAAGTCTGTTCAGGGATTCATTTTCCAGTGCCGTTATGGGATTTCGGGTTTTCTTCTTCTTCTTCTTCTTCTTTTTTTCTTTTCTTTTTTATTGGTGGTAGTGGCACAGGGGAAGTGCGGAAGGTAGTTTACCAGGTCACTCATCACCAAGTCATAATTTTCCATATCAGTCCCCATTTGTCGACCAACGCTAGACAAGATTCTTCTTCCTCCGTCTTCTCTTTCTGCTCTCCGCGCTATTTTTTTTTTTTTTTTTTATCTGTTTAGGTTGCGAGGTCTGGGAATAAAGACTTTCTTCTTGAAAATGAATGCCTGGAACATGGCCATGCCGAGGCTCTATGGGAATAGTTAATGTTAGAGAATGGATGGATTATTTAAGATAACGTCCCCAGAGAGTGGTCTGGGTCCAAACGACGGAGCACTTTGGGTCCCACCTGGACATCTCTCCCGGCTGTAAGGGAAATTGGATCAAGCATACGAGCCGGGCAAGGGGTGTTCTCTCGAGAGCTTTTATCTCACTGCCGAAACACCTCCCAGTGCAGGGGCTTCCCCCGCATAGCCACTCCTGCCCCACACGCGGCTACGGAGAGTTCCTCCTTAAAACAGGAATATTTAAATTACAGACAGAATACCATTTTGTTGATTTTAATCAGTTATTTTTTCCATCTCTGGTGGTGTAGACTCAATTACCTGTCCCAGAAAAATGCTCGATTTGTGCATCCTACGGACCTAGGTTTGCTCAGTCTGCTTTGCAGGCCTCCACTGAACACAACAAATGGAAAAATAAAATAAAATAAAATAAAATAAAATAAAATAAAATAAAATAAAATAAATAACGGAGAGCGTAATTTTTCAGGCAATGTTTGCGAGCTCGGCCTCCCCGCTGCGAGGGACCCGGCAGGACGCAGCGCAGACAGGAGGCCCTGAGGGCAGTGGGGCAGCTCCGAGTCCGCCCGGGGGATATCCAAAAGGGCCAGCCACTTGTCGAGATGGAAACCCGACGAGGAGCAAAGAGGGTCTTTGGCGAGGGGCAAGTAGCGTGGAAACAGGCATGAATTAAACATAGATGATTAATTAAAATAGCTTAATTAAAATAGATTATTAGATATTAACATTTACTGATATATTAATATATATTAATCGGGGCCCACGGAGACGGACACCAGCCCCACGGAGCGCCCCGGCTGTGCAGAGCCTTGCGCCCATGCGTGGGTCCGCGGGGCCACCCCGGGACACCCAGTCCCGCCTCGGGCGCCGTCGGGCAGGTCGGGAGTACTACGGGCGAGGGGCGAATCGGTCTCCTCGGGCAGAGGACGCCGTCCGGGGGGCACCGCGGCCCTACAGGGACCCGGTGTGACCCCGGTGTCACCACAGAAGTGCCGGGGAGAGGGTGAAATCGAAAACCGGGAGACACTGAAAGGGGGCCGGGCAGCGAGATCTGAAATGTAGCCAAGTGGGTCCCAAGCAAAACAAGACATGAAACATTTCAGGTTATTTCGTTCTCTCTTTGAAGCAAACCATTTCCCGCAGATAACAATACGCAGGTATATTTAGATAGCTCAACTCTTCCAAGGAGAATGTGTCTTGTACTATTTGAGGAAAAAAAAAAAACTCTAAGAGTAAGTGCAAATATTTGATGCTGAAGAGCTCTTAAGGCTTGAAGAGTACCATTTACTTATTTCTACACATCAGTGTGGGCTTAGGATGTTAAATAGATTAAAAGGCTAAGAGAGGTCACTGAAGTAGACTCTCTTTCTCTCATCCTGACTTTTTCCCTTGCAAAGTTTTTGCATTTTCTTTAGAGTGTCCTTAGCAAACTCCCCTTAAGAACCACCTCGGATACTGTATAAGATTGTGACTCTATGAATCCCCCTCCCCCTTCCTTGGCAAGTTCTTCCCCCTCCCCCGAAATTCAGCGTTCAGCAAATGTTTGCCTGCGAGGTCAAGATATTAATAAGCCCTTTTCGTTCTCCTTTCACCCTCGGGGCGGTAGGAAGCCCGGCCGAGCCCCGGGCTGTCCCCAGGCTCCAGGTGCGCTCTGCGCTACCTGTGCGGCCGCGGAGAGGGCTGAGCGCGGGGCGCAGGGACCGAGGGGCAGCCCAGGAGGAGCCCTCCGCGGAGGACGGCCACGTCGTTCCCATTTAATCTCATTTAAAAAGACATAACTAATAAATTTGTATGGACGGGGCTGCCGGAGACGTAAAGCAGAGTCGATAGTGGTTCAATCCCATTGAACCCTATTGAAAACCATGACAACAAGGAACAAGCTCCGATTTATCCCAGCGAGTTAAAGCACATTGTGGGAAGGCGTCAATCACCTATTATTCCAGATCTGAACAAATGCAAAATCTTGACTGGAACAAATGCTTCCAACAGGTCCGGGACATAGGGCTACATTTCCCTTTTGTTCACGGCCTAGCAGTTGGCATGTATTTGTGCTCCCCTCACTCCGACCACCCAGGACGGCTGGGAGGCTGTGCTTGAAGCAGGGGAGATAACTACTGTCACCAGGCACGCTTGATAGGTGGCTGCAGTAATCACGGCCTGGGAATCGTTTATATGGAGCCTGTCCAGTCCCGAAGAAATATGCAGGAAGTTGGCCAAATGGAGCCTTGTGCCCTGTTCATCTTGCCCACAAATCTCTCCGATATAAATCTCGCCTCTCCGTTGTTATTATCGCTCTATTTGCATTTTCGCCACGGAGTGTAACTGTTTCCAGAAGCGACACACAGAGTCAGGCGGCAACGGGGGTGGCGGTCAAAGGCAGGCGGGGAATGGGGCTGGGGGCGAAAGCAGGGGATAGATAAATATAATCTATACACCATAGGTTAGAGATATCTACTTGGACAGGGGAATTTGAAACAACGGAGCAGCTGATTAGAAGAATATCTGCATCTATATCTGTGCTGGTGTTTCAAGCCATATGGCCTCGCGCGATTTACCCGTCGGGACCGTATTGTAGGCACTTTTGGAGGGTATTTAAATAACAGCAGTTATGCTTGGGATAAGTTAGACACCTCCTTTTTCCCAGGGTCGCGATGTCCCCCGTCTAGCAGGACACCGACTCTGTTTCTAGAGCGGAGGCAGCAGCGAGCGATGGGGCTGCTCTGCTCCCAGCCGCGGGCATGGAGACC
>NW_010586569.1:520285-553912 GCF_000705375.1 Tinamus guttatus | reverse complement strand
TCTTTTCTTTTCTTTTCTTTTCTTTTCTCTCTTCTCTTCTCTTCTCTTCTCTTCTCTTCTCTTCTCTTCTCTTCTCTTCTCTTCTCTTCTCTTCTCTTCTCTTCTCTTCTCTTCTCTTCTCTTCTCTTCTCTTCTCTTCTCTTCTCTTCTCTTCTCTTCTCTTCTCTTCTCTTCTCTTCTCTTCTCTTCTCTTTTCCTTCTTTTCCTTCTTTTCCTTCTTTTTCTTTCTTTTCCTTAGTGAGCAGGGTAAACACACATACACAATCTCCTCCTTTTCTCTGTTTCTTTTCACCCCAGCAGGTCTCACTGTCACTTTCACCCTGCATAAAGGCCTGAGATTTCACTGAGGCTAATGAATAAACATGCCATGATCAAGCCAATGGCCATCTTCAAGCCAATAAGCATTGCTAAGGTGCTCAAACATCTTCCTGGGTGCTTTATTCTTAGTCAGTAAATAATTTCCTTTGAAAAGGCCCAGCCCTGTTTCAATGGGAGCTCCTGGGCACATGTTTGTTAGCTGAGAACCTAGGCAAATCATGAGACTTTGTCTCCAATAAATGGTCAATGGTTTGGAAAGAGCACATCATCTAGCGTCTTTGCTATAGTTAATGACAGAATTGAGTGTGTCCTTGCCAATGGGTGTCCATCATTAACTTCTGGATAGAAAAACCATGTATTTTAAAAATTGAAACAGACAAAAAAGTTCACCTTCAGAGCAGAACTCTGTAAAAATAAAATAAAATAAAATAAAATAAAATAAAATAAAATAAAATAAAATAAAAGAGTCCCTTTCCTCTTTGCTAAATTTGGAAAGGTCACCACCATCAGAAATGAGAGAAGGATCCCAAGCATCTCACCTAAATCAGGGAAATAGGGAACATCCTGGAGGAAAGGGGCAATGGATGCATGATTCTTCCCACAGAGAGAGAAATAGCTTTGTGTTTCTCAAAGCTTACATCTGTTCAAGTTTACTGTATCTCAGCTAAGCAATAACTAGCCTTACTGATGTGACCAAAAGTTGCTTACACATTTACAGAATTTAACAGGGAAAAGAGAGCTCTGTCTGCTACTTGACAGAAATTACTGACCTGTGAGGGCAATATATTCAGGCTCACAGTTACATGCTAAAGAGTGAAGGCAGTCTAGTCTCCAGACCGATGATGTTGGCAGTTGTCCCGATTTTCATTTTGTAACTTCCAATCCTCTTCTAATTAAAAGAGGTCATGAAATAAGTGAAAAACTTCTCTTCCAAAGATAGATGTCCCAAACAAACAAACAAACCCCCCAAACCAGTGTGTATCTCTCTCCAGAGCAGACATATATCTTTCATTACTTGCATGACCAATGGGAAGAACAAGACCATTACAGTCAGGTGCAACTCTTGCACAGTCTACCTGTGCAAAAGGAGGCAAAATGATGTACAACCTATGTCATGTGAGTTGCTTCTCCACTGCCCTTTGCTCCTCCGTGGGAGTTTAATATCTTCTTCAGAACCTGAGTGAATTTGGCCTTGGATGAAGAATGCTTCAGAACAGAAAAGGACCTAAGAGAAACAAAAAGAGCACATGGAAAACCAGGTAGCAAGAATGAAAAGGACAAGTTTCATTCCCACCAATTCTGGAGTCTGGAGGTTGAATTTCTTTGCAACTGCCCCTGAGATCTTCACATTAAGCAGCCAGCCAGACTCTCCAGGCACATCCAGCTTGCAAAACAGTCTCACAGTTCACATTCTCCCTGAGGATAAATTATGACATTCCCAGCAGCTACAATATATAACATAGCTTTGTAATATTCCTTGGCAGGACACACCACACTTTGCAGGCTGGGGATGCATTTTCCTTTCTCTTCTCTATTTTCCTCTGTGTGTAGATGACAGGCTTGAGAGTAAATATTTAAAAATTACACAGAGAAAAAAAAATCCAGACAGAATTTTGGACACAAATTCCCCCCAAAAATTTCTTTTTTAGTGGAGTTATAGTGGAATTGTACACTGGAATTTCAGTGTGTTGGTGCTATGAGGGGATGTTTGCACACTCTCCCATACATATCTTATGTGTGTTTAAATCAATAACTACTTATTTTTCCTTACACTGAAATGAAAAGGAAATTGAAAAACAAAATATAGTATGTTTTATTTATCTGTATCTGAAAAGCATGCAAAATGACTGACGATTCCGGTCATCTATAGTGTCTTTCCTCAGACATGTGACTATTTGTGTTATCTCTAATGTATTTCATAAAATCTGTCTAATGTCTTTTACTTTCTTTTTCTACAACAGCTGACTTTCTGTAGCTGTTCTTCAAGGTTTGCATCCTACACTAGGAATATTCTGCACCTATCCCATATACTCATAACCTTCCAATATGACAGACAACATGAACTTCCTTGAAAAGGCTGCAGCCCAGTATGGAAAGGTGCCCAGTCTTTAATATCAAGCTTTTCTGTAAGCTGTTGATTTGCCTCTTTCTGCTGTTTGTGTGTATTCACGTAGAGCTCCTAATTGGACACATCTGCTCTCTGCAAAATACAGTATCATTCTTGATGATTGCTTTGCCATCTCACTTCAGAAAATGCATCTGCCGCCACTAGCTGGGCACCAGTTGGGGACTTCTCCTGGTCTCTTCTGTTTCCCAGTTGCTTTTCACAGAGCACAGCATTTTCAAACATCCTTCTGTGCTATTTGCCTTTTAGCCTTTGGACATATAGTTATAATATGGACATGACTTTTCACTCAGCTCTGCTCTTCTCTTCTCTTATATCGGTCCCAGGACACAGTGCCAATATTACTGCTAGTGCCTTTGACACTTAAATTGTTTTTTTTTTTTTTTCACCTTTACCTGTGTCTGGTTTATTAGCCTTTTACTAAAGGTTCAGATTGTGTTAACATGCCTCTCTTCCTCATCATTTTTTTAGACCGTCAATTTAGCACTCAATTTTCTTCACTCACATCCAATATCATAATCCCAGGGAACAATTTTACTGCTGAATAGTCTTCAGACCCAGTTACCAATTAGTTTTTTCATAACACTGATGTGTATGTTTATGATTACTTTAATATTTTATCTGTGCTTCAAAGCAATATATCAGTCTATTATTATTTTTTACTTTGACTACTGCAGATTTAACTGTTTCATTCACAACAGAGAGTACAATTTCGGTGTACTGAAATTTTCAAGTCACTACAGATATACTGGTCTGTTGCATACATCCTGGTGTATATGTTTTAAGAAAGGTGTTGAAGAACTCACAAGTCACCAAACAAGAGCTGCAAGAAAGATGGCAGCTTGGAAAAGGTGTGGTGAGGTGAAGGCCAGGGGTATCAGAAGGCTGTGAAGGAGCAGCTTGAGTTAAAAAGAACTCATACAGTTGCCCCGATTCAGTGTCAGGGGAGGTTTCAATACCATCCCAAGAGTGAGAATAAGACACAGATGGGGTCAAATGCCATACAGCCTTGTCATACAGTTCAATGGGACAGAGAGAAGAAGAAGGGAAAAAGAAAGAAAGATAAGCAAGCAAGCGGGAGAGATGTAACAAGATAATAGGTACCACCACCACCAGTCCGGCTAAGTGTCATTGACTCTGCTTGGGTGCAGGTACAGGTGCCTCGGTGCACATCACCAGTGAACATAAATTTGGTCATAAAAGGCTCTTCAGTTCAGCAAGTAAAACTTTAATGAGGTCTGACAGCTAGATGAATCCTGCTTAGAAATCTGTCCTGATTCCTCACCAGCAAAAACAACTAAAAATTTTTGGCACAACGTGGTGGCACATTCTCTGACCTTGAAAATTTTAAAACTACAATGGGATCTTTAAACAAAAAAATGTTCTACATTAATCATAGATGCTGGCCTCATGGTGAGAATTAATTCCAAGGTTCCAAGGATCCCTGTGGCTTGTATTATGTCGGAGGTCACAGTGCTTGATCACAACAAGCCCTTTTGGCCTTAAAATCTGCACATATAAATTTGCTACCCTGGTGGTCTTCAGGTTCAAAATGGTGTCTGTCGCCCACCCATGCAAATTGCCACCACCCTTGGGCTGCTCTCATTTCATCTGGTCCTCAAAGAGCCCAGTCAATCAGCATGATGACTTCAGACTGCACCAGGTCTAGCTGAGAAGCTCTTCAATGCTGTATGACTGCATGTGCCAGGTCATGCATGTACCAAAAAGCTGCCGGATGAGAGAAGATGGAGCTGTGATAGCAACCGAGCTAACAGGCTCTTTTTTGGTGCATGGCCCCATAGCACACACTGATCGTGGCAGCCACCAGCTGTCCTAGGTGTCTGGGTATATCTGAACCCATCCATGCATGACAGTTTGTGTCTCCTTCTACCAGCACTCTCCTGTATACCAGTTCTGAGAGATCCTGGGGCAGCAAAATCTCTCCCCCTTACCTTGGTAGCTTTTTGCTTTTGCTATGACAGCATAAAGATCACCCAAGTGGCTTCAGGTCTCCTTCTAGGTCACTTGTGTCTTCTCCCTCTTAAACTAACTTCACTAAAAATAGGGGGTGCTCAGGACTTCTTGGGAGCAGGTTCCAAATGGCAACCTGCAACAGCTGGTAAAAAGAGCTGAAAAAACAGGAGGCTGAGGAAATATGTCTGAATGTGTGTGAGTCTCTTGCTTTCTCTTTCCCCTTCCTTGTTCTCTCTCTCTCCCCGATCAGGCTGTGCTTACTATAGAATCAGACCAGTAGCTGCTCCTAACAGCCTCACTTTGCATTTTCTGCTATTGTCACTGTACCAGCCAATCATGTAAAAAATGATATATTGACTTGGCAGGTGCTTCTGTTTTGAACATGATTAAATAACTTTTTATTGTCATCTTCAAAGCATTTTTATGGTCATTTACTGAGTGAAAGGGGCTCTGATTTTGTGAGCATCTGCCAGAATATGTTTGATCCTGTCATCATTTCTTCAGAAAATCACGCACTGGTAGCTAGAGTGCAAGACACGGTAAGTGCATGAATTGTCCATTGCACTCTGCACTTACAACACTGCCTTCATTGTCAATGATAACAACAGCAGGGGAGAGATCTCGGGAGTTATGCTACCTGCTGTTTTCTTCTTGATGTTTGAGCTCTTGGATGCTGTGTGAATCTCAGAAATGCAAAGAGCAGCTCCTTTGTTGATGCCCTGCTTTATTGGTTATTCTAACATGATGTGCCGCTGGTAATTAGAGCTGGCTAGAAAGGATGCTTCCCGTTGCACAGGAGATGGAGGCTTGGCTTGCTTGGCACCAGCACAGCGGCTTTAGGAACTGGTGGAGATCTGGGCCATGCTGCTCATAGAGCTGCTTTACAGAGTACTGCTAGACATCTGACCTCCTGCTCCTGTGGTGGCTGTGAAATGTCAAACAGAATTCACATGCACCCCTCAAGTGTTGCAGTCCTGTTGAATCAGTGCTTTCCTGCGGAAAACTGATTAGAGCTCTCCCTGTCAGCACTATTTATCTGTGCAACAACCTTCGTTGACCTTCATCTGGGCTTACGGTCCCGGCACACATCAAAATAGAAGTACTTCTTGCTAGCTGAGTTAGGCTAGTAATATTGTGTAGATGAAGCAAACAGAGAGTTACAAGTAGCACATCCTTGTTTAAATTTAGCAGTAACCAGCTGGCCATATTTTGTAGGAGGCAGGAAGGGAGGATACATAGGGAGGGATCTGAAGGAAAATCAAGCAAAGGCTATAAAAACATTTCACTAAAATGGCAGCATAATGAAAAAGGGATGCCAAGCAAAGAGCTTACTGATCATCTGCCTATCACTCTTCTACTCCAGCTAGCTCAGCCCTCAGTCAGAGGGGACGTGCAGGTGTCTAGAAAGATCATTTCCTGCACACAATATTTTCTACGGGCTTCTTTTCAGTAGACAAAAAATATCCATATTTCATTATTAGCCTCTGAGAGAAGCTGCTAAAGCATATGATGAGAAGGGCAGAAAGTCAAAGAGCAAACTGTGAGTGTATTCCCAAAAACTACCAAGATGACACTCATCGGCAGCAGAAGTTTGACTCTCAGAGCAAATCTGTGGACTCACTAGTTGCATCTTTTCTTCGTTTTCATCACTGCTTGAATCTGCAGAAGAGAGGCTGGGTCAAGAGCTGGGAAATGCGAGGATGCCATACCATGAGAGATGCCCTTGTCTTCACAGGATATTTCTAGAATTATTATCCCTTTCACAGACTGAACAACATTTGCATCAGGCTGGTCTGTGTTGCTGTTTCTCTGTGTCTCTGACCATTGTGAACGCTGGTCTAGAATGAATAGGTATACATGGATGTATACTGCCCATCCATACAGGTGTGTGGATCTGGAAAGACCTTTTCCATTCTAGTCTTACCTTTAGAGATATGATGAGCTTGATCCTCAGACAGTGTTTGTCATAGTCATTCTAGGAACAACTCTGTAGACAGATAAGGATCTGACAGGATTAGTTTAATCACCTGTCTTCAATACATGCATACTATAGATTCAATTGCCTTCTCATTTATATAGCTCTAGTCCATAATTTTCAACTAACCCAGTATCTTTGTTTCTTATAATGCCAAGTATTGACAGTATACATGCCGAAGTGTGGACAGAGCTTTTGAAACATGGCTTCCCATCCATGTGTGTTCCTTCAATACCCATTTTAAAGAAATGGAACTCATAGACATTTTGAACAGCCTTCCTGAAGTTTAAGGAAATCATGCCTTAAAACATCGTAAGGTCCACAGGGCTTTCATTATGGACTTTCACAAATCAAAAGTCACATGGCACCCTGTAACACCTAGCACCTTATAACACTTTGCACACTACAGTAAGTGTCGCCCTTCTTACACTAACAGCTAATACCCTCCTATAACAGAGCAGGGAATCATGGCGAAGGAAAGAACAGAAGAAAGAGTGAAAGAGGAAAAGAAAGTTATTTATGAACATGAGATACAATATTCTCTGGTGAATCCAGGCATATTGGACAACTTGTTCATTGAACTGCAGATAGGAAAGAGTAGACTTTCTATGTACATTGTTCAAGGCATCTGTGCACAGTAAAATAAACATGTACCAAACTGTAAGCAGTAAGGCCTGTCTATAGTAGTGATTTAATGCCCAATAAAGGTAAATTTTGAGCTGGTACTTTGTACTACCAGGGAAAAGGACAAAACAAGACCTGTATCATAAGGGGGTGGTTACATGCAATTCTCAGGAGATCTGGAATCTCACTTCACTAGCAAGAATGAGTTGCACAGAGGTGTACTGCCAAAACAGCATAAGAAAATGCAGTCCTTGCTATGAGTACCATACCTTTCCAGTAGGGTGTTTTTACTTGCTCCATGACAGAGAGGCAGTAACATCATGCTGGCATCCTTCAAGTATGTGGCCTCACCCTGATCCTCTGCAGCAGAGCCAGCAATCTTTACCATTGATTGGCAGGTCACTCTTTTCCTTGTGAAAGCTGAAGGAGATGGAGGGATTCATTTCAGCAATCTGGCAACCCAGGCTATGGTCCTCCCATGCTAGCTCATCACAAATATCCCAAACAGGTTCCTCTTCTGATTACCTTCTGGGGTCCCTTTGACTTCGTGAAGCTGAGCAGCATATATAGGGCAAGCTGTGTGGGGAAGAACCTGACTCAGAACGTATGCTGGGATTTCTTTTTTAACTACTGAATATTGTGCAGAGAAAAGGGAGTAGGGTTTTTCCACCTTGCTAATCAGGAAAGAGGTAGATCTTAGCAATGAGACAATTATGAAAATGAGGAAGCAATTTAATTGTCTGAAAACAGCTTAATTAGAAGGAACATAATTTTCTTAAACGATAGTAATCATTTTCCTGGAGATTAAAGAATAGCTCATCTTAACTTTAAGGAAAATATCTTTTGCTAACAGAAACCTAATGAAATGAGAGAATTATTTGAATAAATAAGTCCATCTTTCCCCAGATTGTCTGAAGCATTTTTCTTATGTGAACCTTTTCCTTTTTCTATTTACTATGTAGATTTATCGCCAGTAAGTCTCCATAGCACACTAGCATCTAAGCTCCTCAGCAGAAGGAGGGCTTAACATTATCGTAGGAGCCAAAAAGAGAAAACAGAATGATAAGCAAGTTGAAGCTGAGTCATTCTTGGATACTTAAAAAAAAAACCCTATTTATTCAAATAACAACTATTAAGTTTCATGGACAGAGCAGCAGAAAGCATAATGTCCACGGAAGAAACCTGTATAACAATGACACATGTATTATAGCTAGATATGTCAAGATGTATGTATCCAGTTTTGCTGGATAGATAACACTTCTAAAAACTAGCCCTTGACATCACTGAGGTGAACACAGAAGCCTAATTATGCATTCTAAAAAATCCTACTTTGGCCTGCAGAGTGATAACTAAGATTTGTCTCATTATTGGAAATGGTTAAGCACACGCTTAACACTACTTTATAGAGGGGTTATGGTATGTCTCATACTTATTAAGGTTTATTTGTTGGGGGAGATAAATAACTATTACACGTGCAAATATATTTTAACATCTTTGCATTTGCAAAGTTATGCCTTAAAAAATCAGTATATTCCAGAAATGAAGTAGGCCTCTTTTTACTTACTCTGACATAGTCTTTAATCATCTGATAACACTTTTTTTTTTTTCCATAGGATCTCTGCCTCTTTTAGTGTGCACCATGGCTGGAATTCCTTTAATGCACAGTCTCTCAATAATTTGTATATTTTCTGTTCTCCACATTTTTTATCCCAAATTAAATTATGTAGAATGCTGAAAGCCTTTTCTGTGTCCCTCCAATAATATTTCTTCAGATGAATTTCTGCAGAAATCCCAATAATAAAGCACAATATAAGGTAATGGGTGGAAAAGACAACCACATAAAACAGCATTTGTTGCTCTGAAATCCTGACCTTTAAAAATATATTTGAACATTGCCACAGGCAAAGTGATACATCAAGCAGTGAGAAACAGGTCCTACAGAAGGAATAGGGGAGATAGAGCTAGAAAGCCTTGGGTTTGAAGCAGAACAAGTGAACCAAGAGTTCCCTGGCAGCTGACACTATAGTTGTGGGGTAAAACAGAGTAGTGTGATCCCTGGGTTTTGAAGAAGTGGAAAATTGAGAAAGAAAATGATTTCCTTTCATCTCTAGCTGTGATGAGGTTGATATTAGATCACTGTGTCCACTGGTCCTTCCACATTTTCAAAAGACATTGAAAACAGGAGAAAATGCTAACAAGAGCTACAAAAAAAAAAGATTTAAGGAAGATAAAAATAAAAGGATAAAATGCATAAAAAATATGTCTACTTGACCTACCAGAAAGAAGTCTGAGAGATCATTTCGTAACAGCATAGAAATCTATTCCCAGGTGCACATGGGATTATTATGCTGGTTATTATGTGAAGAGACACATGCAATTACATTGATGAAGCTCCTGCAATAAGGTCTAGAGCTCCTAGAGGCAAAAAAAACCCTCTCTAACCTAAGGAAGAAAGGCATAACAACAGTGGAGGCTGAAAGCCACACAAATTCAGACATGGGACAGGGCACACAGCTGTATTTTGATGGTAATCAGCCAAGGTAAGGACTCTTCTGATGAAGCCTAGAGGCCCTTCTGCAAGGCATGTTCAAGTCACACTGAAGTCGCACTGAAGGCTCAATACAGGTCTTACAGGGGCAGGAAATGACTGTTGAAATATAGGAGGCTGGACAAGATGATTCATTGCTTTCTGATCTTATTTCTGTCTGTGCAAGTTGATGCAAAAATAATGCTGAGGGATAGGTCTATGAGGCACAATCTATAAGTCCTGTTTTCCAGACACATTCCTAAGAGAATGTGACCAAAAAAGACCATGAAGAGATTTGCAGAAGAGACTAGCTAACCTTGCTTTCCAAGGCAAATTCTAACTCAAGTATTGCATTTTATATCTTAATCTCCCTTCTCAACTATTGTGATTGGAGAAACTGTTGTTTTGGTTTGTGCTTCTTCTTATAAACCCTTTTTTTTTCTTTCTGTTTTTTTTTTTCCTAGAGTGCATAGCACCTTTCACCAACAGTGCTCAGACTGAGACTAAACATGCTACTTGTAGACTAAGTCATTACTTAATGCAAGAAAGGCTGTGGCAGAATCTGGCTGCAGCACTGCTCTTGTGTTGAGGAGCACTTTATTCACCATCAGGCCTTGTTTGTTTTCATCAGAGTATCACTTACGGGAGTCAAGAAGTTCTTCATGCAGCATGTAAGATCTAGAAAAATATATTAAGTAAAATGCATCTTAAATTATGCTAAAATGAGTCTATTCAACCCTGCAGAGTCTTAACTGGTCATGTTTGGCAGTGGTTTAATGCTTATCCTCCATTGCTCCTTACTGCCTGGAGGATGCATACCCCGCACGGCAGCACAGAGTATAAAAAGTGCTTCTAATGTCTGATCAGCCTCGATGAATTCTTTTAAGGATGTCAGTGTAAAAATGTAGCTTTGCTTCTTCAAAATGTAATGATGGAATTCACACAGGGCATTTCTAATAGTTGAAATTGAAGTACAGCAGGACTTTTTTTGGTATTTTGAAATTCCTTATGGAATATGGAATATGGATTCATGAATGTGGTCATTCTGTAAAGAGGCTGCTTACAGAGAAATTAAATGAGTAGCCCAAATGTAGGAAGGAAGAGAGAGGAAGAATAGAGCCACTTCAGTGGCAGAGCTACTGAAGAGAGCACAGAATGAGCATCCCTATTCCTTTGGGGACGTGCTTCCAGATACCTGAAGGATATGTACAGACTGAGGACAAACTGTAGAGATTTAAGAGAGCTGTGCAGCAAATTGTCAGTCTAGTACGGAAGGTACTAGGGAGAGAAGGTATTCAAGCTGAACACGTCCTCAGCACATACTTCTGAGACAAGGTTCTGGCATGTCAGCAGGTAGACAAGCTGTCAAGCGACTTATACTACCTTTGCCACAGCTTAGAGCAAGGTCCCCTCACTTAGCCAAGATTGTGTTGCTATTGCTTAGCCAACAGATTTTAGAATTAAAATGGAAGGAGAAGAAAGTTAGTGGCAGAATCATGTTATCGGGAAGGAACACTAAGGGACTTGGATTTTTTTTTTGCAATATCTAGGCAACTAGAAATCTGTCCTTTCAGACCTTTCCAGAAAGTCACTCTCCTTGCTTGGCAAGTGTTGCCATCTGCAAAACTGCCTGTGAATTTCTCCACCCATCCAGAGGCCAATATTCTTAGTCATTTTCTTTTGCTTTTCCAGCCATTTCCTCTCATTTACCTTCTTTTAACTTTCACAATGAATCAAGAAGCACCACAGCCATTGATATAGGGAGTGCTCTACCATTTGTTCTTCTTTAAACAGCTGATTTTTCAAAAGCATTGGTAGGTTATTTTTGATGTTATAATGTTATATATGTATGTATATATATATAAAACATATATATGTATAAAATGCACACTGGATATTTAAATGTCTAAGTTTTCTCATAATTGTAATGCCATGCTTCCTGAAATCATCTGAAACCAGTGAAAAGGAAAAGTTTTCCCTTATTTAATTTTACTGACTGGACCCTGTACAAACGTTGTAATGTAAAAAGAATATCCTGCCTATGTGAAGTCAGCCACACATCCAGAAAACAGAGACCTATGCTAATTATTGAAGAGATTTCCCAGGATAATTATTGCAGGTCACACTTAAAATGCTAAATTAGAAAATCTATATAGATCAATATATTCTACTCCAGTACAAAGAAAGTGACCTCTTCCCCCCCGCCCCCTTTTTTTTTTTTTAATCTTATTTATGCAAAAAAACCCAGCCATACCTAATCCCCTAGAGGGCAGTATGACCTAAAAATAAATTAAACGGAGCCATGCAATTAGTATTTTCCCAACGCTGTTTGTGTTAAATAAGACCGTGTTTCCTACTTGATGTGACAAATTGGCACAAAGGTGGAAGAAATTGGGGAGCATTTATAACCTCCAAATTATAAGATATATATAAGATAAAATGAATATAATCAAATGAACAGTATCACCTTATTTTAATTTATTTAGCTCACCTAATACATATACTTGATTTACAGACTACCAAAGCCAAGTATATGGTATTTAAGCATCCTGCCAGATGGTTCCGTAAGAGGGGCTTTATGGCTAGACTTTCAGATGGTCTAAGTTCCCTGTTTTAGCCTTAAACCTGTCTGTCTCTATCACTGCACAGGCTTGATCTTGAGGTGCTAAAAGGCCTCAGGTACCTCTGTAGTTTGTAACAATACTGGGCCATCAATCAGGCACTGTTCAGGGCTTAGTGCTCTAAGAGAACCCATATAGTCACCAAACTGCTGTAATAGCCCGATTTGTCATGCACTTTCAGTGTCTGAATAAGAGAGGGTTGTATGGTCTCCTTTGAAATAGGGGAATACCTCTCCCATCCTGAATAACTTAATATTATATGCAATATGAGACTCACAAAACACTTTATTTTTACAGTAGTGAGCCTTTTATTCAGAGTTAATGCCAGTAGTGAGGTTCAAGTCTAATCCACGCCATGGCTCAACTCTCTTAGTGTGTATGCATTCACAAACCTGCAAACACAACACGTGGCACACAGAACCTCATGTATCATTTAATTTAACAGCAGAAAGACCTCCAAATGAACATGAACACATGAGCAAGCTCCATCGAACACTGATATCTTTCCAAGGAATTAACACTTTATGACATTTTGTCCATAGGGACCCTGTGCTTGGTTTTATTTTTATTTGTTTGGTTGGGTTCTTTTTTTTTAATGGGAACTGGGTTTTCAGGAGATGGAGGCAAGCTCATTCAGAAGAAACCTCAGTTTGACTCTTCCTAGAAACTGCAGACATTGAAGCCAAAGGACAGTAGTCACCAGTCTCTCACTGAGGAAGAACAACTTTCCTTTCAGTTATTGCTCCATAGGAGCAATAGTCATTCATCAGGATGGCTATTTTGATTGAAGTCCATTCCAGCTGTCTGAAAATAAGTTGGGGAGGAAAGGACAGTGTTCCAGGATGACTTGATTTGGAATAAAATTGATGGAAAGGGTGACAGAGAAATCTTCTGATAGGAAAGTGTCATGTAAGTGGGTATATTTTTATGCTGGTGACATTGCAGAACATTTTTCATTTATACCAGCCCCAGACCTGCTTAGAGATTATTGAACAGATTATTTGAGTAGAGAAGAACTAAATATACTTGTCTGTGGATAATCAAATAAAAATGAAGACTGGTTCTAAACGTCAGAGATAGAGTGAAATAACCTCTTACATTGCTAAGTGTAACTGTTGGATCTGATGACACATTTTAGGATAACTAGTTCACATTTCTTTTGAAGTGAATTTCCTAGCGACAATGTTTGCACTATTCACCTGCCTCATCAAGGCCTGTTTAGAATACAGTGCTTAATACACTTTTAACCCATTATAAAGCCATGCACAGATAATTTAAAATGATCATAACAACTAACAAACACGTAATCAAGGAGCTCTTAAAATGTATTAAAATTCAGGTCTCTCGCTATTAGCAAAACTGCTTCATTAACATATTAAGACAATGTTCATTTGATAATTAGCTTTTGCTTTCTTTGCATTCTGGCAGTTAAATCATCCCTGTGAAGCCAGAGGGGAAAAGTTTATACTTCCACAAGGTATCTTTGGTGAGCTGTAGGGTGCTGGCTCATCATTTTTAATCACCCTCGGCAGTTTCTTCTTGTTGTATCTTATTTCTTAAATTCTGTGGCTTAAGAAGCCCAGCCGGCTTCTGTGATGCAGATGTGAGGTTTTGACTCTAGGGGCTCAGAAGAGGGAAAGCGATGGGCCCCTTTTCTCCCTTACAGTCATGCTACTGCTCTGGCAGCACAAGGCTCAAGGGAAAGAACTTGGGAATTCTTTGCATACACTCTCCATGGCACTCTTCTGCCAGGTCCTAGTAGAGAAGAAAAACTAAGCGGTCAAAAGCTACTGACTAGGATCATCATTCTCCATCCTTTCCCTAACCACCAGTTATACATTCCAAAGAGTATTTTTAAGAACAACAACAAAAAAAAAGACTGTTATTTAAGATAGTTTAAAAGTTTCTTCAGTCCTAAGAATTTGGTATTTGATTCCAGTTCTTGCCTGACTTCAAATGTCAGCTACATGTAGTGAGACACCTCTGTACTGTACCCACTCCTTATCCCGTGTGCTGTTCCCATTGCAGCAATAGCCTTCCAGGGTAAGCATGCCCAGAGCAACATTTATGGAGCTTACTACAGCTCCTGATTGTCTCCATGACCGTGACGGGGTTGGTCTCCCACTTGTTGCCCAGGGTAGGCCTCCTCAAACTCACCTGGTAGAGTCCATAAGCACTGAGGTAGCCACAGTGACTTACGAGTAGTGAAAGTTTGGGAAGAAACTTTTGCTGTTTTTTCATCCAGGATTCAGAATGCACTAGGAGAACAAAGATATTCCTCCAACTAAAAATGTAAAATAATTGACCTTGGCTCTGACAGAGCTTTGCCAGATGCCGTGTTATATTTAACCTTCACTTTCAGAGTTTCAAAAACTCTTCAGGTGTTTAAAGCCCTAGATATTTTTTAAATGGAAAGTGAGAGAAAACAGGCAAATCAGCCACAGAGAAGGCTCTGCTGAAAACTGCAGCTGCATCAGTGTGACTGAGTATAAAAAAAAAAAGTGTTTTTAAAACAGAAACTGCTGAGATAGCTTTTAGTGAAGCTTCTGCAACAGCTGTGATGGCTTTTAACTTTGAGTTTTCAGTGGGGAAAAAGACGATAATTCTTGCGTTGTCATTTTTACGAATAACACAGGCGGGTTTCAAAATGTCAAGCCAATGTAAGGTTAGCTGTGCCTTGAACTGATCCAAACAGTAGGGACAGATCAGTTTGATGGGATGGTAGGCAGGGGAGACCCAGAAATGTTCACAGTCTCCAGCTCAAGGTAGCTTCAGCACAGCTGATATTGGCGTTGGGAGGCAGCAGTGACCTCCAAGAAAAGCTGCCCAATTGGCAGCCTCCCAGGGGTCCTGAGGTACCACATGGGGAGCAAAAAGTGAAGAATAAAAGAAAACAGTGAGAAGATGCTTGGTGTCCCAGAGCAAAGAAAGCTTCTTCCTCCATGTGGCAGAGTGTATGTGAGCATATTGGATGGAGGGTACTGTGTGGCCATTTAAATACGAGGCATTTTAATGTCATTCATCATCATCGGGATTGAAGCAAACATGCAAAAATCTTGCTGTGATGGAATCAGAGGTCTATGTAAAATGGGTAGAGACCTGCAATAAATGATTCTGAGGACGTGCTCTGTTACTGTTGCTAGCCTCAGAAGAAAAAAGAAATATCATTTTTCCTGAAGTTCCTTACAACCTACTGCAGAGTTCGCACATTTCAGTAGAAATTATTAGTCTGTGGTAAGACTTTACTGGGCTACATGCAAGGTTTTTGCTGGAATTCCTTTAAGATTTGGTGAAGCTTTCAACACTTGGTAGGCTGAACTATATCTCCTTACATTTTTTTTTCTTGGTACACAATGCGATTTGATTAATTTGATTAAGCTCTTTGCTCCTGAATTCTTTCCTTTTACACTCAAAGAATATTTTGGATGGAAAAAGTTTTGTATCTCCTCAATTTTACCTCAATTTTCTTTCTCTTTTTGTTTTGTTTTGTTTGTTGATTAAAATTCTGGTTTAATCATACTGATTAAAAGCTTCATATTTTGACAGAATTTGATGACCAGGGGAGGTTTTGGTAGCATTCCTGGTAAAGGCCAGCAAAATAACTTCTATTTTGGCCAGCGGCCTCCCTACATGGGTTGTTTTACCTTTCAAAAAGAACCTCATTCCCTTGCTGGTACTGCCACTGGCAGCACCAAATGTCCAAAAATTATATTTGGCCTGTCCCAAAATCTTTAAACTGGCTTCAGGATATGAGCTTGTTCAAAGCTGGAAAGTCTTGGGCTCTTTATTTGCCTGATGTTTTTTGAGTCATGTAGGCTCCTTCAAGCTGTCCTCTGCAGGTGTGAGAGCAAAAACTTTACCTAAAAGGACAAAAGAAGACTCAGTTGCAAGAATTGCATGTTTTAAAGACCTTGGTCTCTAGGCAGAACACCAAGGATTGGATGGCTTGTGTTAGTATCACGCTGAGAGTGCCTGAATTATTTATTCCAAGTGATAGAAAAAATAAAATAAGAGAAAAAATATACAAAAGAAATGTCATATCCTTTTATTCTTCTGAGACAGACTGTACCTGACCTTGACACAAGCAGGAGCTGCCTATAGCTTAAATAAAATATAAATGTCAGAATGCAAGAGACAAAATTAAAACAATTCTGTTATTTTGACTGAGTAGGTGGGCTGTATCTCTAAGTATTTATACTTAGACAGGCATCAAGCAGACAAACAGTATTTGGCACCTGGCATGTCACTCCCAGTGTGTTAAGACCTGTGGCAATTTTTTTGTTTGCAAGAACAGTTTTGCAGTTCTTGTGAGAGTGATTGCTCTGACACCTGATGGCAGAAGTCCCCACTAATGTCATATTTTGTCTGGGATCTAGTTGAGGAATCAGATTCGTAGCATGAAAGCACAAGTCATGTCTGCATTGATAGGACCTGTCCACAAGGAGGAATCTGAATATCCTCTTTGATTTCAATTGGGAGCAGAAGCAGAGAGTAGAGCTGTAGGACAGTAGCAGCCAGTACTGTGCCTTAGCTACTGGAAAGGACACAAGTCTGCATGTTGTATACCAGGACATGTGCCCTCCAGTTCGTCCTCTTTGACTTCCTTCTTTTCTATTTCCTTACTTACTTAGTTCTTTTCTGTCTCTTGGCTCTGTGCACTCTCTTTACTACTTACATTGCCTGCAATCCATGAGCTTCCTCCTGCAGGACTTTTCTTACTTTCTCCTGCAGTCTCCCACTGCTGCTGAGAATCTGGCCTCAGGCTCTCCTTTGTACTTTCAGGGAACAGACTTCTTGGATGCATGGATGAAGGGAAAAGAACAACTGTCTCCTTCCCTCCTCTCCATCATTGAATAGGTCAGGAATTCAGCTGTTTGTTTGTGGTAGTCTTGGTTGTCAACACCTTGTGTTGGGTTTTGAACATGAACCTGAATGAAATTCTACTACCTTTTTTTTTTTCTTTTTCTCTCTTTTTTTTTTTTTTTTTCCCAGCATCCTTAGGAACACTATGAAGTAGGATAGCGGCATTCAACATGGCTTTGTGAGTACTTCACAGGCATGGACATGTCCTGATCTTTTCCCCTTAAATGTGCTGTTGCTTCAGGTCATAATATAGCTCTAAATGAAGTGATGCAAAAATTTTTGAAAATAGCTAATAAAATGTAATGGTGTCATATAAAACTGTTGATTACACGACAGAGGAGAAAATATACAAACCCATCACAAAGGTAGGGCAATGTCTATTCAGTATGGCTCGTTTTAGTTTGTCTATGTATTTCTAAACTGAACAGAACACAAAGACAGTAGAAGTACGTATGCATACTTTTTCTACACTATCAATGGCCATGCAAACTCAGATAATGAAAAAAAGGGCAATGGGAACATCAAACAACTTTTTTTTTTACAAAATGACCCTTAAAGCAGAAGCTAAATGAGGTCAGAATTTGCTTACTGAAACATAAGAATCTTCAGATTTCTCTCCAAGAAAGCAATGAATGATCCCTGATTACTGACATATCCATACATATAGAGAGAAATAATACTTAATCCTATAGGAGCATTAATGAGTTATTTTTATTATGAGAGCTACTTGAATCAATTTGAAAAACACATATCATAAACAAAATCAACAAAGAAATATAGATATTTTATTAAGGAAGATAAAATTTCCATTTCTTCACAATATTATAGAGGAACCAAAAACAACATGTTCTGGCCTTAAGTATCAGACTTACATTTTGTCTTTTGTTATCCCTTACAATAGCACTGCTGCTTGAATACCCAGCCATATCAAATGTAAGTTATTTGTATATCTCTATCCTCTCAGGAAATCTTGACCTTGAAACAGAATAAATATGTAATATGTTCATAGCTAACACCACCAGTTCTAAAAACCATACACAGTGAACAAAAGCATGCAAAAGATGAGCTTGTGCAGTGCTATTTGACTCATTGTTGCAAAATGAGAAATTACAGTTTAAATGTTTTGTCGCCTCTGAATGACCCTCCATTTGTAATTGATTCAGCTTGACAGACTGCACGTCTAAAACCGTTGAGATAGGGAACTGACTTGTTCCACCTTTAGAGTACGCTCCAGTCACTCCACCAAAATCAAACTGCACAGTATGGGATCTTTTATATTTGAGTGTTTCTATAATGTCCCACATTAACTTAGAGTTTGAGATGACTCACTATTCAGGCTGAGATTTTTTAGAAGTGCATGGGAATAAACAAATCACATTTAGCGTTTGTTGATCAGATCTGTAAAAGGGAATTAAATAAATTTAAAACAAAATCCGTATATGTCAACAAAATGTGAAATAAATAGAAATCCCTTGAATGAATACTTAAAGCAACTTCAAAAATTTCCGTCTGTTTCATTGTACTTATGAAGAGATAAGATAACACTCCTTGTGGTATCTGTATTGAAAACAAGGATATGATGAACTGAGTCAAACTGATAAACCTTGATTAATGGGACTTCTGTGTGAAACTGTTCTCCACCAAAGCCATAGCACAGGCCTCCAGTGGCAGGAGAGAGGGTAACAAAATTGGAGCACACTGTATGTGTCATTCCTTTTCTCATTATTTTAACTCCTAAAAATATAAAATGCCTATCCAAAAAAGCAGCAACTTTATGAGGAACCCCGGAGATGCAGTGAGGACTTAATAGCCAGCACTTTTTATTGCCCCTGTCACACACAATTGAATCTGGCCAGACTACATGGGCAGACGCATTTTCATGTTTGTGAGGGTTTGAGAACAAAAGTGAGTGAAATCTGTGAGAGATGGAGTGTGAGTGACTGCAATCAATTTTATTTAAAATAAATATCACCCTATCCAAAAGGTCCTGAATTGTTATATTAATTTCCTTGAAGAGCACTAATACAGGAGTTGTAAATTAACTATTGGATTGAATTGATAAGCACTAATACGACAAATTGGGGAAGGTGCCTAGAGGGTTCTTACAGAGACAGACTAGCTCTGATTTTATTTAATATCTTCAGTATGATTACGAAAAGGAAAATTAGAAACACACTGATGACATCTGAAGATTATTCATCCCTGGGAAATGTTCCCATCCTTCTCTGGGGACATGCATGTTAAACAGACATAAAATATGAAAGGACCAAGTGAGTCTGGAAAGATGGTTGAAAATAACAACACAAGATTTTTCTAGGAAAAAATGTGAAGTGAACAATCTGGAGGGGAGGATGCCCAGTGCAAAGTTATTCAATTGGGAGGATGAAATGTATCACCCACCTGATAATGCATATATTAAGAATGGACAGAAAGTACTCCTTGAAACATGCTGTACAGCAGCTACTTCTTATGCTATGTGACTAATTAAATATTGTAACTGTCATACCAGTGTTGTGATCAGCAGAAGGGCCATTTAAACTAAAAGTATGTTCTAATTAAGCGGTACAAAATCTGGAAAAGGACTTGATTTGTTTAATTTTGCATTTTTACTTCAAAGAATGGTAGGAGGAAGGAGGGTTGTAAAATTTTATAGCAATATGCCATGTCAGTTCAAAAGCTGCATTGTTATTCATTTAAAAAAAGGGGGGAAAAAGGAAAATAAAAGAAAATAAAGAAAATAAAGTGTTGAACAAGTTTTGAAAACAGGGTGCTGAGAAAGACGAGAGAGTTTCCATATTGAGCAGAGAGAGAGCTGAGGAGGCAGTAGGGACCAAGGGGCTCAAACTTGGCTCCCTTGGTAGTCTTATTGGTTCAGCTCTGGGAAAGAGAATTCAGAAATACTATAGAGCTTCTCCAGCAAAGTCACTCTGAAAGGATGCAGGTGATGACTAATGCAAGAATCAGATTTGGCTCACCTAATTGGAAATGTCAAAAAGTAGATCTCTAATCAGAAACAGGTGGATATACTGAATTTCTTAGGCAATACAGAGAAGCATTTCCAGGATGGCCATTCCTTGCAACATAGGTGCGTAAAACAGGATGCCAAAGAGGTGAGGTGTTGCCTAACTGGCACAACGGGAAAAAGGCATTAGCCTTTGAGGTGGGGTAAGCTGATTCAAATACTCAAAGGGGTCTTGATCCTCTTCTTTGAACAAAAAGGAGACAACTCTTTGAACAGAGCTGTCAATCTAGTCCTGTTGCCTGGTATACTTTGCACATGTACAATGTAAAAAAAAAAAAAAAAAAAAAAAAAAAAACTACATTTTCCAGAAAATGTATTGCTCATTAAAGATACATATATGCATGTATGTATGCATACGCGCATATATATAAAAGCAAGTGGGAATGGCAGGGTTCAAGTTTTAGACACAAATCGTCTATAAGCACACAAAGAATTCAGGCAGGCATAGGAACCATCAGAGCTAGTAGGTGTTGCGAACGAGCAGAATTTCTTAGATTAAACTAATGGAGAACAGAATTGCCAAACTGGGAGATGAGAAGGATAAGCACAACAAAGCAGTCTTCAGCCAGCAGAAGTTTGCAGAGAATTAAAGGGTACTTCTAAAAATGAGCATTGTCTGATACCTATATTGTACCCTAGCACATTAAACAATGGTGACAGGAAATTTTGTTGTTAAAAATAACTTGTCCCTAACTTTTCTCTTGAGTACTCCAGGAGCAACTACTGAAGACAATGTAGTTATATCCCAGGCACACTCCCTCCCGAATCCGGCCCTTTGATTCTGCTGTGCCCATGGATGGAGCAATAAGGAAACTTGCCCTTTTCTGAAGGGAAAAATAAAGGATGTGATGTGAAAGAGAAATGAAATGTAGCAAGTACAAATTTAAAATAAATTACCACCAGAAAACTAGCCTTGAAAGAAATATATTCACGTGTATCTATTTAAAGCCTAAAGTCTCTGTGTTCCTCTCTTCTACAAACACGTGGAGAAGGTTTTTATTCCATGGGTGGATACAAGAGTTGTTCTTCTTCCTTATTTTTAATTCAAACACTAAGGGAAAGATCACAATAAATTAAACCTCAGATCAATTAAAAAGGCACATTTGCTCCCAGTGCCCTTCTACAGGCCCAAGATATCAAAATCTTGGCTCTACAAATAACACTCAAAATGACCATTCTCCCATAAATCTCTTCTGTCCCCAGCTGTGGCAACCTCAGCCTGTTCCAAGTTGCATTTCATCAGCCTAATGGTTCGAGAGTTGGTCATATTGTCTCCTTCCCTTGCCATAGACGTTTCAAGCTGTGTGAGAACAAGCTGTTTAGGACTCAGATTTCCATCCTATCCGAGCACAGATGAATTGAAATAAAGATGAATGGGCACAAACAGCTTCTACCTAATCTGGATTCAATCTAAGTGAGGTTTAGCTATATACCAGGAAAGGCCTGAATACCACAGAGCCTGTGTGCAATGCTCCCTCTCTTCAGTCAGTTTCTGTTCACAGAGACATCCTGGCACACCACCTGCCTTTTGTGGCACAAGTGGCTGAATGGATACATCTGTATTTTCTGCTCTCCATTAAGAAATACTCTGAGCTCCTTATGCAACCACAGAATAGCTCCCCCAAGATCTTCCTCCCTAAAAAGACTGCTAGCTGTGATTGTCACTTGTTCTGTGTCTCCTTTTCTACCTGGCTCATTGGCAATTCTGTGTATTTCTATCCGCATGCTGATATGCAGTGGAGTTTGGAGTAGAAACATGCTTTGCAAATGCATGGTCTTCAAAGTTACACAACTGTTCTCCCCTGGACTTTATGGTAGAAGAGCAAGAGAGGGAACACATGCACTAGAAGATGAAGAAGAGAAGGCTTAGCAAAAGAAAGTTACTGTCAAAGGAAGAGGCAACCAGAAAGAGAAGAAGTCTAATATTGATCCTGTCTGTTGCATTCAAAGTCAAAGAAAGAAGCAAAAGATTTTGCTGTGAGGTTACTGGATCACTACTCTCCTTTCCCTGTGCGTGCACAACTCTGTGAGATAAGCACAAGTTATGTGTGCACATAAAGACAGGAGGATTTGAAAGGGAAGAGCTTTACCTAACATTCATTTGGATAACTAATCCAAAGAGAGGCCTCTGAAGCACACTAACTGACAAAGACATCGCAGTATACACAAGAATAATGCCCATTGTGAAACCTGGTGGAAAACATTTGCTTTTCAGGGAAAAAAAAAGAAAAAAAAAAAAAAAAAAAAGGAAAAGATGCTTACCTTTGCATCTCCAGAGCTGTTGACTTGAAAGCAAGAAACAAATGAGCTTTATGCTGCAATAGTAAATTTAAGCTAGCAGATGTTTTATGGCAGTATACAGTGTGCATATAGGGGTTGTTTCATGCAAAAGTCTCTGCAGTGCTCGGTTTAAAAGTGACAGTACAGGATGGCCTAGTTTAACAAATGAAAGGATAGTGTACACATCTCTTAAATATATGCAGGATTTTGTTTTTCTGTAAAAGCCCAGAACGCTGAAGGCATTCAGATTCCCTGACGAAGACTAAGCATTTTCAAAGAGCATTTTTTTAAGTAAAGTTCAATATATGCTTCAACAAACACACTAAAAAAAAACCTGTATTTTTTTTAAAAAAAGAAGGAAACACATACACAAGCAATGGGTAAAATGAAAACACTAACTTATTTTAGGGCATTGTTACTTTTAAACCAGGAGAAATGGAACAATATGTTAAAAAAAAGAAAAAAAAAAAAAGACCCACAACCTTAGTTCTACTAGCATAAAGGCATAAATATTTTCTGACCTAGTCCTGAACTGCTGCAACAGAGCTGGTGCGGGGTCATGAGTGGCCTCACAGAACTCAGAAACATCCTGCTAGGAAACAAGGGCTGCTGCCCAACCAGGACCACCAAGATTCTTGTCTTTGCAATGTCTGATAGTCTTGAATAATATAGTCAGCTCAGTGCAGTGATTAGCTGAAGGCTTTCTGTGCAATGAACCTAAATATCTTGACCAGACTTTGTCATACTGATGCCCATATGAGAAGATCTATAGTATCTGATATTTTAACCCGTTGCATAGAATTATTTGATTCTAATTGTGTCCTGGCTACATCCTTTCCCATCTGGTTGTCTTCTGGGGCAAAAGTTTGAGCCATGCTAGGCTTTGTAGGGGAAGGAAAAAAAAAAAAACAGTAATGGACTATAATAATTCTCTGACAAGCAATGAATGATGACATTGAATTACAGAGGAAGGTCAGATGTCTTTCAGTGGCTGTAAGCAGACATCAACATTCCTGATGCTGAAAAAGACCCAGTTACTCCTGATGTGGTGGCAACATAGATGATTTTCCATTGTTGCTCTGATCAACTGCATAAATCAACATTTGTGCTTCATTCAGGAGAAAAAATGCCTGGGCTAACTACTTAGCTTGTGTGATGATGGGCTTCTGCCCCCAACCTGAATTTCAGATACACTGCCTCTGAATTATTCCCACAGCTTTCTACTCCCCAGAAGGGAGACCAGACTGATGGGTTTTCTCATGGGATTTTGGTTACTCAAAAACAATTTTAAGAACTTAGAACAACTGGATTTTTTATTTCCATTTGAGATGATTTCAAATGGATTCTCTCACTTCTCCTGAACCAGACCAGAATGTCTGTCGAAATACCAGGGGTTGGTGAAATTTCTGTCCCAGAAAAAAAAAGAAAAAGAAAGAAATTTTATATTTTCTTTGCTCCTGTATTGAAAGAGATTTGTGAGAGAGAAAATTCAATTTCTTGTATTTCTCTGGAGGATAGAGAAAAATGTGGGCAAGCGACAGCCCCGTAGAAAATCCCAGAAGTTTGTACAGCAGCTCAGGCAGACTCACGCCAGCAGCCAACTGACCAAGTCTAATTTAGTTCAGCTCAGTTCAGCTCATCAATCTCCCCATTCACCTCAATCCAGTACCCTGGAAAGTGTTGCACTTAGATTTACTCAACAGAGAATGATGCAAATTCAGAAAAAATATATATGTGTGTGTGTATATATATATATCTTCCATTGAAAATGGTAAGGAATTCACTCCCAGCTTTTTAATTACAATATAATATCTATCCCTGACTTTTAACCTACCTAAATACATTAACTATAGACAATACACAAAGTATAGAAAGATCAACTAAGTGACTGGAAGAAAGATAGCTGGTGGATAGAAATTCACCCTATCTCTAAAAATTGCCCCAAAGACAATTGTCAAATGAAGATGGCTTTGCAACAAGGTAACTGGAAGCACAGTGCGTGTCAGATCATACATGAATGAGCAAAGATTGTATATAATAAATTATTGGATCTTTCTAATGTAAAGCCTATATATTTACCCATCTAAAGAAATGCTTGGTGCTCCATATGAAAAAGCATTCTTAGTTTTTTTCACTGCATTCCTTGTAGGGGTATTTGGGAGCATTTTCTTCTCCTTCCCTAACACAGATGTTCTGCCGGATAGTTTCTTCTCCATTTTATTAACATTTTTATAAAAGTATATTGAATGTTAATTAGAAAAATAATCCACCAAAACATCCTGCTTGTTCTAAAAACAGAGGTAAGAGTCGCTGTCTTCTAAGGGAAGGAAGAAATACTTGAAAATAGATCTCTCATCTGTGTAGAAGAGAGATCAAAACTGAACATTATTTTCTAAGTAGCCAAGAAAACAAATCATATAAGAATTCAGACCTCTGACCACTTCTGAAGCAGAAAGCTAATGGAAACAGCACCTCACTGGGGACATTACTGTGTTTCATCACCTAACAGTGACCCAGAGGGAAATGAAATTGAAGAGAAATGGAGCTGCGTGTGAGGGAGGTGGAACTGTTCTCATTTCTGAATCTGCAGCAAAATAGTCTAATTGGATAAAAATCACAGGAAAATGAATAAACACCAGAGGAAAAATATTCCCAATCCTTGTAAAGAAATGACATGCAGATTGAGGGGCATTCAAATTCCTCTGTTTCTAGCTTTTTTTTAATGAATGCTGGCTACATAGTGACTTGCTCAAACCGCAGTTTAAGAGACAGCAATTCAGCTCCTTATGTGGAACAGGACACAGAGCTGAGCAGCCAAAGTTCATTAAAAACTTTCTACAGAAGCCAAAGCATCCACAGTAGCCAAATTCTTTGGATAGACATTTTTCAGACATTTCAGACGTCTTTTAATATATTTTATGTCTGAAGTGTTTGGTCACTGTAGTTCACAATTTTCCTAGGCATGAGAATCCTGCAGGCTGGAAACTACTGCTAGCACTCAAGCTGCTCTGCGTGTTACGTAGCAAGGCAGTCAGCTGCGAGCCTAATACCTGTCCTCAGGAGGACAGGGCTAGCCTTGTCCCACAGGCACTGGCACTTGGGTCAGCTCCTATGAGAAGAGTATAGTGCCAGGCAACTGTGGTAAGAGGAAGACAGGCGATTATTTGAGACATTGAGAGAAAGATCAGAAGGTTTATGGTTAGAGTCATAGTGCTGGGGGAGGTGGGGGAAGTGAACAGAGGTGGCACAGATTTAATAAGGTGGCCACCATCATTGCTGCTGTGGGCACAGCTGAAATGCACAGCTCCTACTGCCGTCCCTGCCAGCAGCTCTGCTCGCTGCAGCAAGCAGTACCCAAAGTAAGCTCTGTTTGGAAACCCTTGCTTCATGTAATATGTATTTCCATTTAATGTTTCCAGGCGGTATTCAGGACAAAGCTCTTTTTTACTGAAAAGGCACCAAAATGCAATAATGAAAGCAAGTACACTTTGATAGGTTTTGCAGTGTAAGCTTTAAAGGCTGTAAGTACTAGAGCCTCTTCCCACTGAATTTAAATGCAATCCTTATTTTTCACTCCGGAAGAGTCTTAGGCCACAGGTGGCAAATGGCGGGGAGGACCCCCGCATGCAGGCGGTGGCAGAGTGTGCATGTTCCTGAGCCACAGCCTGTTGGCAGCCCCATGGGCAGAAATCTCGGAGCTGTTGGGTCACCCAAGGGTTTCTCCTCTGCAGGCAAGGAGGCTATTGGAGGCTCTCTGCAGTGCCGACTGCTCCAGCAGGGCCTGCTCTTTTTACCACAAAACCTGCCGTCCAACTTGGGCATCCAGCTGTCAGAGAGGTCAGAGGAGCCAAATAGGTACTAGGCAAATTTGCTTTAAATTCCTTAACCAAAATATGTTTCCAGAAGGGAACACTCATAAATTTGGGCTCATATTTTTTCCCATATGACTGTAAGACAAATCTTTTCCTCTTTTCCCATCTTAAAATGGCCATGGAAGCACTTCCTCCTCACACCCAGTAAGAAGAGTCTGAGATCCTACAGGGAAGGTGGTACAGTAGGGCCCATTTCTTTTCTCTAGGGGCTTATCTCACAACTGGACAAATCTGAGGTTTTCTCCCTGCCTTCTGGCAACCTGCTGAGGACATGTGGGGACCCCCTGTGAAGCTGGTACCCCATGGAGTGGCAAAATAAGCACAGCAACTATGTGTGCAGATGGCAGAGTGTTTTTCCTTCCTAGTCCTGTGTTAAGTGCATGCTGAATGAGTTTGACTCCATGAATGCAAGGACATCCAGCTCAGGTTGCCTACTCCTATATTAATGCGTAAACAAGTTACCCACTTGTTTTCTTCAGATAATTTTATTAAAGGAGAGTAAAATGCTGTAGAGGATTCATTCTGGTTCCAGATGTAGAAATGGCGCATGTATAATTATCAGTGTGGGTAGCAGTCCATCTCACATCCTTACTTATGCCAGTGAAGGGCATTATCTCATTATATTATCTTAGCAGCCTTCTTTCCCTGGAATTTGAAATAAGCAAGGCACATAAAGGAATGATGAAACAACTAATTATAAGAGACATTATTTCAAAAACTGCACAGTAGTCAAAATCCATTAATGGACTATTTTACATCATTAAACTACTTCCAAGAAAGTATCTAGGTTATTTCAGCCCAAACGTTTCTACATTGAAAATGTAACTTGAACCTAAGTCCACGGTTAGCTATTTTTTGAGTAAGTGTAATATATGCTTTCATTTATGACAGGGAAAAGATGAGTGAAATTTTTAACTTCATTATTTCTATCATCCAAAGTAATTTAGAAGATAGTCCTGCTACAAGGAGACTCTTCTGCACCAGAATGCTAATAATGACTAATGTCTGTGGAAAAAGAAAATAGAGCTAGTAGCAAAGACTTGTTTCAACATATGTTGTAGGACTTTTATTTCAATAAAAACTGCTATTCTGATGCAAAAGTAGAATATGTCTTGGACTTCAAAAAGTTGGGAATATATATTTTCTCTTTTTAGGTTGGGTACAAATAGTCTTGGTTTTGGTTTTGGTTTGGTCTAACTCTCAGTTCTTCAACCCAACTGAATCTCAGGTTTCATTCCTTCTTTCTTACCTATCAACTCCAGGAAGAAAGATGATGTCTTGTTATACATATGAAATATTTTGGTCAGGATTCAGTTGTAAGTTACCCTTTGGGAGCAAAAGAAACATCCTCAATGGATTAATGTGTCCAAAGGGAAGAAGGGTGGCTGCATGGAGCACAAGAGCAACATGTGGACCTCAGCAACTCATCTGGGAACAGCTCTGTTTTCTGCCTTTTTCCAGTTAGGTCATTTTTTTGTTTTGGGGAGGGAGAAAAATGAAAACATTTGATGAACCATTTGTGTCACCTTTCATGTCAAGAGCAACATCCTGATAGATTCCACACTTTGCACTGTGAAGTTTTCGTAATAAACTTATTTGGCACAGTGAATGCAGAGAGTGGAAAAAAATAATAATAATTAAAAAAAAAAAGTCTGAGCAAGGATATGGCTGTACAGAAAGTCACAGGAAGGCACAAAGACCCATTGCTCCCAGGAATAACTTAGTGTTACAAACACCTGTAATTCATTACCTCCATCTCTAGTCCTTGCACAAAATAGAGGGACTCTGCCTTCATAGGTATGTAAACCGGTATGGGTGCATTGGTGCTGGAGTGAGTAGGCCACATGCATTGCTTTTACAGCACTTTTGGGTAGATACAGCACTTCAGGGTGGCCCAGGTGATGGATCCTGCTGTGGCTTCCAGGCTGTTCTCTCTGGACCATCACCATAGACGCGATGAGAGCAGCTGACAGGGCAGCCAAAGTCCTGTTGCACACAGGTCTCATGGCCCAAGAAGAGCTTCCCTGCCACTGTGCAAGGAAGGTCGGAGACCCTGCTTACAGCAGAAAACTCTTGCAGCATGGCACCTATAAATGGAGCTATTTGAGCTACTAACTGAATGCTGACAGGAGGGAAGCACCTGTTACATTCACACTCTGGGCCATATGTCAGTACCTAGTTAACAAAAAACAGGCTGGGAAAAATGATCCAGAGCGTCCAGCTTAACGAGTTCCGAGTTCCGTAGCAGGACCAATAAAGTTCATTGTTGAGTTTTGCTACAAATGGCTTCCTTTGTGCTGCAGCTTTTTACACCAGCTTTTAACTAGACCTACCAGTTGTACGACCCAGGCTGAGGGCATGATCTTCCCAGGAGACTTTGGTTCCCATGAGCTGAAAAGGACACCTCTGAAACATGACTGGAATTGCCCTTGGGCTTCTGAAGTGGACCTTTTTTTCCTAGGAACCTTCCTACATCCTCTATCCCAGGAAGTGCAAATCAAGAGAGAATTGTGTCTCTTTGCATATTCATATACAAGGGGAAAATGTTGATTTTTAAGGCTCACATAAGGGGAAAATAAAGTCCATCTAACTCTCATAGTAGGCAATTTGGTCAGCCCAAGGTGCTACTGTCCTACCATGCCTCGATGCAGTGACTCATCTCAGCTCTACCCCTTAGTACTTCATCCCCTGATGAAGGCAAGTTTGTCATGGAGGAGAGAGACATGGCCAATAGACTCCCTGCCTCTGGAAAAGTGAATGATCCAGCAAGTGGTGCAGACTGACAACCAGGCAGCCCCTGCAGAGGAGGAGCTGAGCTCAGCCCCCGTGGTCTGCACACACTTGCTGAAGGCCTAGGGGTGACCAAGAGGCAGAATCATGCCCAACAGACAGTTTTTATGTAAGAAGTGTGTGTGTGTGTGTGTGTGCAACCATGAATTTTCAAGAGCACAAATTTGAACATAAATTTGGCTGCATCACTCCAAAGTGAACCCTTGCAGTGGCCACAGATTATAACAGATCCCTGCCCTGATTCAGGAACAGGCTCATCACCAGTACTTTCTGTAAGACAGAGAAGACCCCTGCACAGGAGGCTGTGGAAAGGAGATGCTAGAGTGATAATGTATCTGAAGAGGCTAATCCCACTCTCTAAATCTAGAGAAATGCACAGATGGGGCAACAACGCAAAGGGATGACTAGCCGCATAATCATACCCATCACCGAAGAGGGCGAACGAACATAACCCCTCCTGTTCCTTTTTTTTTTTTTTTTTTTTTTTTTGTCTTGGCTTTATGTCCCCATTCCCTTGCCTGCGCTGCACTTCGCCCGACGTCCAGCGGAGGCTGCTGTGGGTCGCCCGCACCCAAAGGGCCACAGGGAGCCCCGATCCGGTAAATCCCTTCCTGGACGGGCTTGGGAGCCTCGGGAGCGCAAACGCAGCGTCCTACCTTGCAGAGCTTGCCCTTGTCAAGAATAAACAAACAAACAGACAGACAGACAGACAGACAGACAGACAGATAGATAGATAGATAGATAGATAGATAAATAAAAGACTTGACGGGGCCAGCTGGCATCTTTCTTCCGATGTGAAGCTCCTGGGGATGCTCAGGCCAAGCTGCAAGCGGGAGAAGCGCCGGGAGGCAGTGCCTGGAGGACTCTGGCAGTGACTGGAGGACTGTGGGAGGCAAGTGGCAGAGGGGTAGCCGCGCACAGACCCACCCGAGGCCGCGCAGTCTGCGCGGGTCTGCGCGGTTGCCTGGAGGTGCCGGCTGCGGCCCCGTCCTTGGCTGGGTGGCCCTGCCCGATTCCCGGTGGCAATCTGGCCTGGGGCTGCTCGCAGCCCTTCTGTAACTTGCCCGCGAGTTTTGCCGGGAAAACAAAAGCAAAGCAAACAATTCCCCTCCCCCAGCCCCAAAATAAAGCTCGGCACCACCCGGGCCGGTCGAAAGGGCTCCTTTGTCGCTCTTAAATGAGATATCTTTGCAAGCGCTCGCCCCTCCCCGAGCCAGCGGGAAGCCGCCTGTATCCCTGGAAGCGAGAGGTAGCGGGAAACAAAAGACAAACTCCGAAGTGACATTGAAAATAAAAGGGAGCTTTGGTTACCCCCAGGGAAAGGTCGAGGGGGAAAGGTCGCCTTCCCGCCAGCGCACGTACTCCCGGCGGCGCCCCCGGGCTCTGCTGCAGCTCCATCCCCGACCGCATCCTCACTCCATCCCTGCTCCATCCTCACTCCATCTCTGCACACGCACGCCCAGGGCAGGCTCAAGTCCCCCGTGCCCCGGCCAAAGCAAGGAAGGGATAACTCAAACCACTCTGCTCGTCTCCCTTCCTCTGGGCACACGTCTGTCCATCAGCAGCGGTAACTGGGTGTCCAGTGTCACGCCCGGACCTGAGGTGTTTCCCCTTCCCCAGCGGGGACTGCGGGATTTTTCCCCGGTGCTATCGTGGGCAGAGGCCACGCCACCACTGCCAGGGCAGGAGCAGCTCTCAGCTCCCGCGGAGCTCACTAGGGAATGGGAAAGAAAGGGCAGGAATGTGAAAAAACAGTTTTAAAAGCTGCGTTCCCTTCTGAAACACTTACAGATGACTAGACTAAGGACTATAAATATATGCACAAATGTACATAGGCACATGTCCATTGCCTGAGAGGTGCACTCCTCACATATGCGCATACATGTGGTATATACATGTATACAAGAGCATATCTCCTATCTTAGGCATCCTAAACATCTGTATATAAAATAACTATGTCAATCCAGATGGCATTCTGTTTGTAGGTATTTAATGGTAAGTGATGAGTGTTCAGGTTTGAATTTATATCTGTATAATCCATACTTTTTTAATTAAATCTTTCTGTAGTACAGCTGTGCAAATTGCCTCAGCAACCAGCTCCCAGTCAAAATCACCTTGACTCAGATGCAGCAGAGATGCTTCTGGGACAATATAAATCTAGATGGGTCAACACTTGCACTGAAAGTGTTGTAGCTGTGACAACCTAGAGACACTGGGAAGGCAAGTGTGGAGGGTTGAAAAAGACAATATATTAACTGTTAACGAGAAAGGAGCCAGCATGAGACAGAGTTAGTGTTTGGCGCGGCCCCCAAACCCTGCCCTAGTACACTGTGCCTGGCCCTGTGTGTC
Organism: Tinamus guttatus; assembly: GCF_000705375.1. The sequence continues at coordinate 522,572 of NW_010586569.1, read as the reverse complement.
CCCTTCTGTCCAGGAATGCAGTGACCAAGGACGAGGTGGCAGATCAGGATAGGGCTTCAGCCACCCGAGAGGTGCCAGGGAAAAGTGCTGAGAGCACCAGCTTCTGCACCAAGCAGGCTTGCAAGTGGGGTCCGAGGACTGGTCACCAAAGTGCCTCCAAGACACCTCATATGCAGGGACCTCCATGCACCGAGTAGCTGCAGGTGCACTGAGGTGGGGGGTGGGTGGTTTCTTTAGGCTCCAGTTGCTCGCTCGGATGCCCACGCTAGGTGAGGAGGTTTCCCTGACCTCCTCCAGTTCCGGAGCTTCTCCCGTTTTAGTGAAACAACCCGGGCAAGGTGCTGCGGAGCTGAGCTTCCCTCGCGCGTCCTGCCCCCTGCCCGGCGTGGCCCGTGGTGACAACGGCAGTGGCCGTCCCACGCGGGGACCGCTCACGCCCGCACCATACCGGGCACTCCTGGTCCTTGGGGACTACCGGGACAGCGGTTTTATTAGCCCCACGTGCCCAAGGAATTAACGTTGAAGTTTCTCAGCGCTCACGGAAAGTCGGCCCAACGGGATGCATTGGCAGCTGGCTGTCCCGGTGGTGGCGGGGGACTGTCTCACATTTTCCAGAGGAGGGGGTATTGGAGGACAATTTAAATGCCTCTATATGTATGTGCTAGATTTGTGCTGATGAATCAAAGATCAGGGTAGAAGCAACAGCTCAGCCCAGTTCAGTTCTTGCCACTTTCACGGAGTCTCCCTCAGGGAGGGCTCTGGCCGCCGCGGGGGAAGCTCTCCAGCCTCTCGCTCCAGCGGCAGCTGGCGGTTCAGGGCAGACTCGCGGTTGCAGGGAAGGACCCCCGGCCCCGGGAGCGTGTGCGGGAAGAGCTGGACACTTGCGTATTTGTGCGAGAAGTCACAGCGGCGACCCGCCCTTCCGCACTCACCCCCTGGGGACACACAGTGCCTTGTGCCTTTGCGTTAATAAGTTACGCCTTAAAAAATATACCTCTCTTCGAGAAAGAACTGCCAACAAGTCGTTTAGTACCTTTCTCCTCTCCCCATCGAGCTCAGATGCTTCAAAGGTTTTAGGCACGTACTGAGAGCCCATCGCCCCGGGCGTCTGGGTGCACGTGTTGGAGAACTGCTCTGATCGGGCTCGAGCTCCTGCATGAGCCCCGCTTGCGGAGGGAAGGGCAGCGGAGCCATCGTTTCTAGCTGAAAGTGTCTGAAAAGGGAAGAGCGATTTGGGGCAAAATGCCGAGAAGAGACACAGGCAGAGACGTCCCCCTCCCCCGCGCCTCCGCGGCTGCTGTGCGGCGAAATGGGTGGCAAGTCCGAGCTGCGGCCCCTCCGCGGCTGCGGCTGGACGAGCACATTGGCTTCCCATTGGGGAGGCACCGCAGCTCGTATAAAAAAGACATTGTTGCCTTTGGAGAGCCCTGTGCGCACTTTCAAAAGCTGATCCTTGAGTTCCCAGCCCCCGCAATCCAGTTGATGAGGAAACGCGCTGCGGTCTTGGTGGCACCGTTTCCATTGGGATTGGCACCATTTGATTGACAAAGTCTCCCATTCTTCCACCTCTCGAGTGTTATCAAACGGATTGTGTGGGGTCAGAAGCTATTGAAGGGACGTCCGTATAGCCGCATTCTGCAAACACGGGGTGAAGACCGTGCCTTTCTCATGAAAATGCGTCCACCAGGCAAGACGCATCTCATCTTCCCTGCTCTCCTCCTTAGCATTTCCTTTTAACTCGAGCGTTTTACTAAGCAGCATCACCAGGTAAACGAACACATCCCTAGAGGAAGCCTAGACAGGACCCGTCGAGGCGGCTACAATTCCCGGGGAGGGGGCTGCGGGAGGGCATCTCTGGCAAACGAAAGTTGGGGTGGAGGGTTGGGGAAGATAGAAGTGAGCGGATGGGACTGAACAACAACAAACAAGCTTTCTTGCTAGTTGTCCGGGGGTTGATTTGCCATCTTACAATTATTCTGCGGTTACAGTTATTCAGAGCTTAACCTGCTTCCATTTCACTAGAGCAATTTAGCAGGGAAGGAAAAAAAAAAAAGTGCGGCTGGGACGTTGCGGGGTGTGAATGCGCCTGCATGTGTTCAGTGTCTTTATAAACTAAGCGATCAAACCCGACGAGCGGAGTTTCACCCCGCTCCGCAGCGAAGGCGCAATTGGAACTCTAGTCCTGACTCCCCTTCGCGGGACTCAGTTTGTGCGGAGCCCTGGCCGGGCTCACTGGGGGCGTCCTGCGGGAGTGGATGGCCCCGCGCTAGGCCGAGCCGCGGGACAA